>JABUQX010035811.1:7500-17373 GCA_015478945.1 Trachelipus rathkii | reverse complement strand
GTTTCCCTCAATAAAATCAGCTTTAAATCTAATTTCTTCCAAATATGATAAAGTTACTCTATCACAAATAGTGATCAATTATTTGATATATAATTTAAACCTAATTAATATTATAAAATTTTTATTATAATGTTTATTCCCAAAACCACGTCTCCATACATGTAATGATACTGATCCAATTGTTATTATAAAAACATAGATAGATAAATTTCCCAAGAAAAATTCATAACGTATATATATAGGCGTTAAACAAGGAAATTAGTCCTAAAAACAGGTATAGTATAGATATATAATTGAGCATTTAATTATCTCGTATGTAATAAATATATCAAAATGCACAAAATACGAGAATAAACGGTTTATTAAATTAAATAACAGTGAAAAAAAAATAGAATATTAATAAAATTCTAATTATATAGTATTAAACTATTATGATATATATATTATAGTATAAATTATTAGAAAGTAGAATTAAGAACTTTAAAGATAAAATTATAGTCCGATGAAGTAAGATAATAAAGTATTATAGGTAGTAAACTCACTTTGGTATCATTCATATTTATTTGGGGGTGAATTTCTCCATATTACTCATTTATACTGATGTCTAATATATTTCTATATTTATATTTTCATTACTCCTTATTTACCATCATTAAATTCTGGTATATATATACTTTTCTTGTTATTACAATAACAAGCTACTTTTGATTATATGTATTATGATGATGAGATGGAGTATTATTCACCGATAGAATATCATACTTCCTAGTAAAATATAATTTATTATTACTATAAGCATATTAGCCTTTATATATATATACCCCTCTACTATTTGATTATAAATAACTTTGTTATATACTGGTATTTATATCTATCTATATATATATATATATAATTATAACACGTATCGCCTAATAAATAACGTATGAGCATATATGTAATGTATTCACGTAAATACTATCCTATATTGATTTATAGCTTCGACTATTTACCTCATAATCAATTTAGTGTACTCATACACTATATATTTTCTCAAATTTACTATTCATACTTATTCAAGTATTTAGAATATAATCATACTTTACTAATCACCAAATAAAACTTGGCTCAAACAATTTCAGTTATATACTATTATATATATTATTAAATATAATTGAGATATACTATTATATATAATAACAAAACTCTCAATTTGGCAGTTTATACAAGATTAGATAGTACTAGTAATATCCCCCTATATATATATAATTGATAAATTACTTGGATATATATATAGGTATTTGGTCAATTGTCTAAAGGGGAACATTGTCATTACAAAATAAAGTAAATGCCGGCCCGACCCTTATTATGAACGTGTCAAGACTGTTAAAGAGATTTTATGTTGTAAGTTATAATTATAATTTTTAATTAGAAAGATTATATGTGCGAAACAGCCCTCTATATTAAAAAGATAATTTATTTGCTGAGAAATGCCACCTCAGTTTCTATTGCATCCTCGCCCAACGAAGAGAACCCATTTTTTCGTGTAACTTTCCTTAATATATTCAGAAAACTTTATTCTATACTCATCATATTACTCTAACTCATAAGAATATTTAAGCTTATCAATAATGAGGGATTGAAGGAGCGTCTTCAAATACCCCGAGTCAACCACTGTACAGTTATTCCTCCTTTATAATAAAATATATATTTGTACCCTTACCTACCATTAACTTTATAAAATTATTGCAGAAGAGATCCCAAGAAAATGAAGAACCTTAAATATTTGTAAATTCCGTTATATTATACATAACTCAGCATTTAGTATAAATACCTATACCGTATAACACAGTATAAATCCATAGATATCATATTCCATTTTGTTGAATAAAAATCGCAATATCCATAATAATATTAATAATAGATACACTAAGTAAAATTAAATAAGCTAAAATAATAAATTATTATGAGAGTAATAATAAATAAAATTAACTAAAATTAAATACATAATAAATCTTAATTGTGAGGACACTTTGTGGTAAGAAAAGTTAGCAATAAACATATAAATATAATAAAATGAAAATACATAATGAATAATTAATAATAAGTAATAATGCAATAATAGAACAATAAGTGACATGAAATAATTAATAATAACTAATAGTAAATAATAATATAATAATATAATAATAAATCCAAATCAATGATGCAATAGCGGTGCATAAGTATCCAACACGCCAGAATCTCTTAATAAAATAAATGGATTAGAACCAATTTTTACAATCAAAAAAGTAATATGCCAACTAATCATAATAATAGAATTGAAAAATAAACGAATATGAGTAAATAAATAAAGTAAAATAATAATTAACAATAATAATAATAATAATTATAAAAGACAACAAGAGATAAAATATTATATTATTTGGATAATATTGAATAAATAATATAATACTCCACAAGTTTTACCCCTATAACCGGGCTTGTTATAATATAACCTAACTGCAATTAATTATTATTGTATTTATATACACAGGGTAGATACTAATTATACGGTCATAAACAAAGGGTCTCATAAAAATCTTTAAAATTTTTCACCAGAAACTCTACTATTTAAAAAAAAATTATATATACTAGAAATTATATATATATTAAAGAATCAGACGTTTTTATATATATCAACGTAACTGCAATTATTACTTTCCATGTTTCGAAAAGAATAATAAAATTTGCTAATGCAGTTCTGTATACATCATCGATGCCAAAAATTTGAGCGCACCGGTCCAAGCAAGAAATTCTTGAAAATAAGCATTCGCTAACAGCAGATAAAGTACCTAAAAAGCTCATATGCAAATATAGGAACCGCATTCTTGAACTCTTCAAACATTTTCTTTTCCCACTTCTTCAGAAAGATATCCGAATAAAAAACGAAATTCTGATATAAACTTTCAAGATGTTAATATGAGTAACTGGGCTCTGAATAGTCGAACGAAGGGGACTATCCTTTAAATTAAATCATATAATAATAATAAAGAATCTTCAATAAAGGGGAGACTGTTGTTAATTTATTTTTATTTCGAATTAAATCATTATTTGTTTTATGACTTTTAAATCATTTTCAACAAACACATTATAGAGGTCTACATTGCAAGAATTTATCAAAGAAGAATCAAATACATTCAAAAAATTATATTTTAGTTGGGGCTCCTGGAAATATATAGGTAAAATCCCGACAATAAATTTCAAAATATTTCTGTCATTGGTATTATTTGTTGAAGGAGATAACCAAATGGAAAATCTAGGATGACAAACACGGATGATTTGGAGAAGATTATAGGTGGACTGTACCTTAAATGCAGACTGTTGCGCAGGCCAAGAGAAAAATATTTCTACAAAACTAAAAAAATAAATAAATAAAAAAAAAATAATGAAAAAAAAACCAAAAACAAATCAAAAGTAACACTAGGCTTTATCTACCCTGAAAATAAGGCTTAAGCGAACAGTATAAATTCAATACTGACGTTCTTGGATCATTTCTCAAATAATTTTGGATTATTGTCTGAAACTCATTTTGAATTCCAAATACGAAACCCACCTTTCAGGCTCCCTTTTTCGAATTTTTGACTGGAAATATTATTCAAGTAAACATCTCCAATTGTTAATTTTTACAAATGTAGGATTAGATTTATAGTTGCAATAAAACTTAAAACTCGGTTCCTTCAACGTTTCCAATCCCCTGGTGCCGTTCACCACAATTCATCTCGTTTTCAAAATATTGCCCAGGTTGGTGACGCCCATGTGGTTGCTGCTAGAACATTTAAGTCCATATTACTAAACCAGATTAGTTTGCATATTGCGCCAGAGAAATGAATCTTTAATAACTGTTGATCTTTTATCAGGTAAAAATTTTCATTCTTCGAAAATAAAATGAAGCTTTTCTTTTGGCCTAATATGGATAAAGATATTTACGTATGGACTTAATTTAATCTAATCACCAATGTCAAAATTCCACCGATTCACTCGGCAACAGTGACATTCACTCATAAAATTTTGATAATGTGCGATAATCTCTGAATATATTTTAAATGAATAACATTTTGTATTTTTCTCTGCATAAAATGTTTTGTATAAATATACGAATATATACGTCCTTAGCAATTCTAATATAATACTATAGTTAAATATATATTATTATAGATTAGTATATATATTATATATAATAAGTATATATATTATATTATGTATATTATATAATATATATATATATATATATATATATTATATATATATATATAAATATTATATATATATATATATAATAAGTACATATATATTATAATATGTATATATATATAATACAAAGATATATATATATATATATATATATATATATATATATATATATATATATATTATATATATATATATATATATTGTAATATATATATATAACTATATAATATATAATATATTATATATATATATAATATATATATATATATATATATAAGTATATATATATATATAATATATATATAAAGGCAATAATATAGAATATATAAAATGTATACTATATATATATAATAATATATATATTAATCTCGGTATGTAAGCTACCCCATTTTCAGCCCTCATCATAAATAATGCGACTATAAAATTCGATAGTGTTATAGCAAATTATATGATATACTCTTATTAAAACAACAATAAAAGTACTGTGCTTACTGTATTTGCTCATTATCTAAAAACGTTTAGTATATTATCATATTGGAGTAATGTGTTTCATGTGACTATCATTATATCTTTTACAGAATAATTAAGAATTACTATTTTTCTATTCTATATATTTAAGTATTAATATATGATACAAATTTATAATTAATCAGACGTAAATGTCCAACTCATGAATAAAATTGACTTTATTTCCTTAAATAATAAACTATAGATTGTATTCATAAATTCCTACATAATAGTATATATATGTGATAGTGAATGTTTCTTTTTATCGAAATTATTATTATAGATATCTTAGTATATGTACATATCATCAGATACTGAGTGCATATCCATAATATTTTCACTACTATAACTGCAGCTGCCATACAAAATCACTTTTTTTTTATTAATTTTTATGAATAATTGAAATATATGCTTGAAGATGAGATGTTTAGGCTGTTTTCTCAGCGTAAATGCGAATGTTATACATATAAAATTATATTATATAAGGCATATTAGGCTATAGGGCAGTCTGCTCATTTATGTTATATATTAAGTAATAATTTACTATTATGTATTAGTATTTAGGTTTGATTTCTTCTTATATATATTGAACAAATTATTTATCACAAAAAGATTTTGAAACTAGGTTTGAAAAATAATATTTTCGGTGTAATAAATCTATATATATAACTCATAATAAAATATTCAAGTAATAATAAAAAAGATGCCATCTACTTATATGCCTATACCGATTACAACTGTTATCGCAAGGAAATGTTTGAGCATGTGAGTTATCATCGGTATATAATGTAAGTATTCCCCATGAATGTTAAATGAATATATATAATATCTTACACAAATTTATTTATTCATTACAATAAATATCCAATTTATATATAATAAATAAAGTTATATTGGGGTATATTCTTGCAACATAACGTACTATATATATATACTTACAATGCATACAAAATACATACAAAATAATATCTGTAATAATATAAGTAATAAAAGAATTGTTAATAGTTATTAATAAGGATATATCTCTATTGTCACTATAATATATTATCATAGTATGGAATATCATTTTCTAAAGTTTGATAGGTAGAGTTTCCCGACAAATGTCAAAAACATGATGTTTAATGAAATGAAAATTGTAAGATAGAAGTGTAATATACCCAGTTTATATATATAGCCCAGTAATAAAATAACATTACCTCCGTAGTACATAATACTGTTGTGAGAAGTAGCAAAGAAAAGGCAATACATATCTAAATTCATATGGTGGTTATTTTTAAGCATTAATGTTAATGGTGGTATTTTTAAGCATTACATAATTTCCAATATTTATGATATACTACTGACGGAAAATAAATTAAATAAATTAGTATATATATATATTATAATCACCCTAAGTATATATATATATACTCATAATATAATATGGGTTTCTTGCCTAATATATACTTAAATAAAGAAAATTGGTTTTTGCTCCAGATAATCAAGTACTATAAGGATGAACAGTTTGCATACATCTGATCAAATTATAATGTGCTTTATAACGATATATAATTATTTGTTAAAACAAGTTTTCATCTGTTATATATTTTGGTGTAATTCATCACTATGTTTAGAGGTTTTCAAATATGAATTCCGTTTTCTTGTTCCTTTGCTGGTTTGCAAGATGGAATGAAACGTATAAAGTTATTAATTGAGAATGCAATTAACTTTCATTTTTATTTTTAATTCATAAGAAGATTCCTTCTTTCGATAGGCATGTTGTTTTTCTGCGGAGTATAGAATTGTATGGTTTATACTGATTGTGATTCGGATTAAGAATTCATGGACTATTGTTTTTTTACTAGAACGAGACGTCAAAGATAATTCCTTAAATTGATGTGTTCTTTATATCTTTCTTGTCCGAGATATTTTGTTTAAAATCATTTCTGTTTTAATTGTGAAAAAATAATGTTGAAAAATAAGGTTATGGCACATTTCACATCTGTGAAGTATTAATAACCTCCATCCAATTATTACTGAAGCAAAATAATTACAGGCCTATCTCTTAACATTAATTAAACCATTTACCAAACCAAATATTAATTCTATACTAGAAAACTAGTTTAGAGCATAATAAAGTGTTACTACTTGAAACACAGATTTGGAAAAATGTAAAATTTTAATTGTGCTTGGAATTGATACGATGAAATATATAATTATTTATACTTATATCAGTTGAGCATTCTTAAGTAACGGGAAACTATAGAAAACTGAATATTTGAAAGTGTAAATATACTTAAGAAATTAATTTATTCATTACAATTAATGATACAGAGTGACTTTGTAAAATTATATACCCAATATTAATGTCTGTTAGAGATAACATCTTGCGGATGACCTCGAACTCTACACACAGATTGTTGCGGTCTATTAGAAGTGTTTTGCATTGCTCATTGAAAATTTTTAACAGAATTTCCTCTCAGACCTTGAATTTCGGTACTTCAGTTGTTATTGGTTAACTGCTGTACCTCATATTCTTAATGTGATCTCCCCAAAATGTTGGACATTACAAGATTTGTGGAACTTGGAGGCCAAGAGCTTTCATCGGCTTATAAAATAGTGCAGTTACAAAATAATTGTCGTACTTCTGTTTCGAAATTTCTTCAGAGTTCGACACTGACTCATCTTTTTGAAAATAGGTTTTTTAATTAACTTGTGGAAATGTTTTAAATTTCTCCGTAAAAAAATTTCCCTCATGGAAACATACCGAGTAGAAATAAATTTCATCCGAAGCATCCTTCATTTTGAAAAAAAAGAGTATGGAACTTTAAATCTATCCGACGACTAAGCTCACTATACAGTTTCCTTGTTTCTGTATAACAGACGCTTGTATAGTTGAGCAATATTTTGTTTAACGAAAGAAATTTTTTTTATTTTATTAGTGGAAATGAACTTTATCCGACATCCACTCCTCCTTGATTATTGAACTTTATAATGAGTCAGACTGTGTATTGAACATCCCAAATGTGCCAATAACCGGAATTAATTTTGATAACTATATATACCTAGAAATTCTTCTAAAAAACATCTTGTGAATTCTATTTCTTATTTAATAGGTCTAGAAAAACCTTATAAGAAGTAATAGATTTACTAATAGCATAAATTTAACTCTAATGATCAGAATAACTGGTTAGTTACAAGTGTCGGCACCAACTCACGTGCGGCATTACGGCGAGCCACCGATAAGCGGCTCTTAATAGGACCCACCATCAAACTGTTGGCTCAAAATCTTCCAACACTAAATACCAACGGTGGCCCGATTGAAACTTCCCCCGTAGCCCTAAATGTAAAATGACCTTGGCTATTCTTCTTACCTTTTAATCTTAATTTTAGGGATGCTGCTTCGTATTATAGTAATAAAAAGGTGTTTATGTGGGTCCTGATAATCTTTAGGCTGAAGAGTCTCTTAAAGCTACTTTTAATGAGAAAACAATATTTTCAGATAAAGATTAAATAAAGTAACGCATATACGTCAAGTCGTATTAACTTTAATGCATTATCGTTTTCTCCAATTTGTATTACTTCGTAGCGCGTGCAACCCCACAGGTAAAAGCACTTGAGCTGCTAGTTAAAAATCCGCACCCCTAAACACAAACGGTTTGCAATTCGCACCTGCTCTGTCCCAAAGGCTTTTGTACCTCCTTACACCTAGGTCCACCAACTCAAAACCGTTAAACAGGCTTGAGTTAAGCCCGCGTGGCATACATGCACGTTGAGTGAGCCAGTCAGTTCAAGCAGTTTAATTCTGTTGCAGTGGTTAGTGCTTTAGTCGCGGTCCTGAAAGGAATTCGCAGCGCGTGATGACATAAAGTATTACCTACTCGAATCATAAAGTTACTTGTATTTTTCCAACCAGCTGTAAAAACCTACAGGTCATTTTGCCATCAATTGTAAGTAAAATTGTAATTGTTATTTTCGAAATTGGTGTTTTTTATTATTATTTTGTACGTTTGGAAGTAAAGAATCCATTTAATTTTTATTATTCATTTTGGTGTTGGTAAAAAATATATAAATATATCTAGTATGTTAGTATTATTTGAAGGAGATCAAATACAAGCAATTTTAAAGATTGTCGACAATTATGAAAAATGAAATAACATTTTTCTAGACGTTCCCGTTTTGACATGGCTTACAAAATAAAGAAGCAAATTAAGAAAAATCGAAGAAGTAAGAAAACCCGTGATTTAATAGAATTGAATTGACCGAGACTTAAATGGCCCTGAAATTGCTAAATTTTAAGGAAAAAATTAAGCGCATAACAAGAAATCAAATTTGGAGAGACACAACTTTGCAACTAAACACATGTCATTTAGAACTAAATATCCTGTCGGTGATGTAAAAGCAAGGAAGAAAGTCATATGAGGAACTTCAGAAGAGTGAAGAAAAGTCAAGTTCTGTATTTATTTACTGTATGCAAATCTTCCAACAATGTTAATGTTGCAAGTTTAGTGAACTAGCAGAGAGAATTCTCTAAGAGAGGAAAACCATCCCTTATAAATCTATGAACAATCGGACGTCGAATACATAAAAAGTGTTTTTATAGAAATTGCATGGCCGTAAGAGCTATTTCGAGGATTTTATAAAGACACCAAAGCATATTCTTCCTTAAAAAATTAAAGTTATCATTGTCTGCAAAAACAGTAATGAGAAGTATACCGCACACTCAAATTAATGTCTGACGATATACTTAATATCACGCACGAAACAAGTGTCGCAAGATCTTAAACTCTCCGGTTTCGCTTATCGAGAAATCCAAGCAGTATTAAGACGAGTACTGTACCCCTAGTAGAAACATAAATGATAACACAGCGCAAGTTTCACTTTTCTGTACGGATATGTATTAACCCATCTACCACGGTCGCTAAAGAAGAACTTTCTAGGGAATAATACTTCGCACTCAAAGTCTAAAACTTAGTGAGAGGATATAGCAAGTTCTGTGCGTTAATTACGGCAGTGCAGTTGAAAAAACATCAATATTCCACCCCCGATAAATTTGTCTCCATAAATTCAAAACAGATAAGGGCGACAAGTGATGACCAGCGTAGAAACGGGTTGTTGTTACTATTTTGAAAGAAGAAAATAACCACGGAGATACTTATTTACCATTGAATCATT
>JABUQX010035811.1:0-2500 GCA_015478945.1 Trachelipus rathkii | reverse complement strand
TGCTGGCCATGAGAAAGCACCATGGAAAGCATTTAAAGATGTTGTTCATGGCTTCCTAGGAAATCGTAGGGTTGATAACTACGTTGATATTGTGGATATACTTCTAGAAACGTATCGTCAATTAGGGTGCAACATGTCACTCAAGATCCATTTACTAAATTCTCACCTGGACTTCTTCCCAGACAATTGTGGCGCCGTGAGCGACGAACACGGACATGGTGAGCGATTTCATCAAGATATTTCTAGAATGGAAAGAAGGTATCAAGGTAAATGGAACGCCTCCATGCTTGAGGACTATTGCTGGACAGTGACAAGAGACGCCCCAGAAACCATTCACAAGCGAGTAGCAAAGAGATGTCATTCAAGAGATTAAACATTAAAATATGAGGTTACTGATTATAATGACATGAAAAGTTAAACACTACACATAGGCAAAATATAATAATTAATGTCACATAAATTTTATTTACATTTTTGGTAGTTGTGTACTTATTTTATATTAAGAGCTTCAATTGATATCTTTTCGATAGTTAACATGTAAGTTCTATGTTATTATTTAATATGTAAATATCTTCAAAACCAGGGCTAATACATAAAAATTATTATCAAATTTGTGTTTCTCGACCAAAAATTAGTAAAGTTTTTCTATTTTGAGCTAGGAAAATTTTTCAAATTACAAATATGTTGACCAGTGTTATTAATCATTAAATTTAAAATGCGCTTGCATGTACTAGATAAAATGAAAATGAAAAAAGATTTATGGTATTCTAGAAATAATTTTGAAATCTATTAAGTCATTTTCTTTTATGTAGATCTGATAAAAAATTTGGACTCAATGGTATTGGAGAAAGCAATTGGATACAGATTCATCATATATTTGGGTACATTGGACAAAGTATGTATGATTTTTTCCGCTTTTTAAATTTCTCATTCTATATTTAAATAGAAATATTTTATATCATATTTTAATTGTAAATTTATATGAAAAGTTCATCTTCAGAGAGGTATATATATATATATATATATATATATATATATATATATATATATATATATATATATATATATATATATATATATATATATATATATATATATATATATATATATATATATATATATATATATATGCTATATATATATATATATATATATATATATATCTGGGACGTATACATAAGGTGGAAGGTGATTGGTAGCTCCTACCCAATATTTTTGAGTCTTTTAAATAAAATAATTTAAAGTAAAGTAAATTATTAGAATTTTATATGAAAGTGTAAAAAAGAAACTGATTTATAAAATAAATTTAAAGAAAATCAACAACTTTAGTAATAACAATTATAATAATTAAATTCATTTGGAAATATTCCTTCCTACTCTGTTCTTAAGATGCAAAATTCAAGCTATCTTAATTTATAGGATATCTCCATAACTATTCTATTGGCCTTATAGGATAGGTAAAGCGTCATGACACTTTCTGAAAAGCGAAAAAAATACTAAATTCACTTGGGTACGAAATATTCAGTTCAACCAATAAATTTATTCTTATAATAAATTTAAAAAATAAATATATTCTTTCTCTCTCTCTCTCTCTCTCTCTCTCTATATATATATATATATATATATATATATATATATATATATATATATATGCTATATATATTATATATATATATATATATATATATATATATATATATATATATATATATATATATATATATATATATATATATATGATAAGTTTCTCTTACGTGTCAAAAGCATGGCAACAACAGTTTTTAGTTTGAAATCCTTGCATTTTGTAAATTGTTTGGTTATTAAATAAAAATTCTTTATTACATTACTTAAGTGATATTTATCTTTATTAATTAAAATAATTAAAATAGTGTATAATGGAAGCAAGTGTAGATTTTTAAAAATAGCTTTAAAAGCTTATCTAAGGAACAACAACTTAATCTTAAAAAATCTGGGTCCTACATTTCTTAATTTCCAAATAACATCCGAAGAGAAAATGTTTGCAATATAACATATATATACATATATATATATATATATATATATATATATATATATCTCTATATATCTCTTTATATATATATATATATATATATATATATATATATATATATATATTTTCTACAATTATAAATATATATATATATATATATATATATATATATATATATATAACATATATATATATATATATATATATATATATATATATATATATTTTTACTTTATATATATATATATATATATATATATATATATATATCTATACTTATCTTATATACTACTACTATATATATATATATATATATATTAGGGTGGTCCAAATTTCTTATGAAAAAATTTTTTCCCTTTATTTGGCAGTCTGAACCTTGTAAATTATGAGGTATGATATCAAAAGATTGTATTTAAATTTTTACGCTGATTGAGCAATATTTAATAGTGACACAATGCTGTTGAAATATAGGAATACATAGCTTTTCCT
>JABUQX010035810.1:0-20960 GCA_015478945.1 Trachelipus rathkii | reverse complement strand
CCGATTGGATTGCGATAACATTTTGTAAACCGTGCCGGAATTGTATTTCACCTCTCTCTACCCTGTTCCACCGACGAAAAAAAAACGAAGTTTTTATATATTCGCACACGCAATCAAAAATAAAATAAATAAAGAAATAAATATTAAGTGAAATCATTAAATTAATAAATAATGATTAATAATTAAATAAAAAAATAAAAATAAAATAAATAATAAATAAAATAAAATAAATAGTAATAAATAACATAAATAAAATAAATAAATAAATAAAAAATAATACATTAAAATAAATAAATAATTAAATAAATAATTAAATAAATAAAAATAATAAATAAATAAATAAAATAATAATACTAATATATATATATTATATATATTAGATATTATATTATATAATATATATATATATATATATATATATATATATATATATATATTATATATAATATTATAGCCGTATAAGCCCCACATTGACCCACCGCACCGCACCGGTGCTGAGGTTGAGTAAATATTTGTATAATTTAATACAACTATGGATCCAAAAGTATATGTTATTAAGGTCATAGATCTCGATATGATGCCGTTTGGGGGACCCCTGCGAGAAGGGTTCCGCCTGCCTGTTCCCCTGGCGCAAAAACCGCGCGCGGCGCGCCCGCAAGCCGATCGCGGCGCGAAACCGCCGCAAAGAACCGCAACGTGTTCTGTTTTTTAGTTTTGTGAGTGAACTTTTTTGTTTACAACGTAAATTTTTTTGTTTTACATACCCTAAAGCAGCAAATCAGTAAATCAAACAGCCCTCCCCACCACCTCCCACCACCTGATCTATTGACAATCTATTAATCTACTGATATAATTAATCAAGTCATATTTTTACTAAATTGTTATATTTTACATACCCTAAGGCAATAAATCATTAAATCAGTAAATAAAACCGCCCTCCCTACCACCCATTCATGATCTACTGATCTATTGATCTATTGATCTATTGATCTATTGATTCAAGTATATTTTTTACTAAAATTGTTGTTCTACATACCTTCAATCTGTAAATCAAACCACCCAACCTACCCTCCCCACCCTCCTATTCATCCGTGATCTATTGATCTATTAATCTATTGATTCAAGTCATATTTTGCATAAAACCTTTTATTTTATTTGTTTAAAAATTAGTTTTTACTAAAATTTTTATGTTTTACATACCCTAAAGCGTGTAAACAGTAAATCAGTAAATCAAACTGCCCTCCCTACCACCCTCCCACCCATCCATGATCTATTGATCTATTTGATCTATTTGATCTATTGATTCAACTCAATTTTTACTTTAGTATAAATAGTTCTTTGGCTAAAAGCCGGGAAAGAAAAACAAGTTTTTTTTTATTTAAAGCACTGATAGCATAAGTGCAAACTACATAATCGATTATACATATAAAAATTTTTAGTATCAAAAATATATTTACAATTCTATTAAAAGAAACATTATTTAAAAACATATGATGAAATTAACGTACCAATACAGTACACCACCGCATAAATTAGAAACTGATTAGGTTGTACAGGAAGACATAAAGTCTTAACATATTGAATTCAATTAGATAAAAATTCTAATAATGATTACTAACATAAAACTCTAAATGCAGAGAGTCAGGAAATATACAACATTATTTTCTATTCTTATACACGGCTGCTCAGTGGTCTCACATGCCCGAAAACATCCCGAGGAAAGGTGTTGAGATAATCCAGAGTCAGTGTGCGCAATTTCACAGAGCAGAGTCATTACAGGCTTAATTGCACCTAAAAAATCTTCTTTTCGTTTTCTAAAGGCATTTAATATTTCTTCTTCATTATCTTTAATATCCAACCACGCTTTTTTAAACCAGTTTTCTTTTCTTTTTCCCTTCTTTCATTTTTCAAATTACAGAACTGAGATTGAGGATGTCAAACTTTGTCCAAATTTGAGACTCAACCCTAATGTTCCTTTTCTTAGGATATTGAAATGATAAGCATTACAAGCTGAAAGGTCAGCTGTGAGATCGTAATGCATATAAATTACTGTTTTCAGCGATAAGTCTTGAGATCAACACCTGGCTTTTACCGTTTATAACTGAACGGTATTTGGCAAAAATAAATCGTAAAAACGGGTCATGCGAACAGTTGAGAAATGTGAGCGATCCTTCATATATCATCTCATAATCATAATGGTTGACCATTCACGTGCAAACTGATACCGTCTAAGTCCGAAATGGGTAAATTTAAGCAAACTTTCCATAGTTTCCAGAATAAACATCATGTTCTCTAAAATATCTATTATTACTTCTGAGGTAAGCTACCATTGACGAGTTAGGTATATAATACTCGATAATCCTTGGGTATTTTAAAAGAATTTTGCCTTATTTTTATTATTGGATATTTTGCTGGATCAGTCAAAAGAGATTTCTTGATTTCCTATGTTTAATTTTGCAGATATTTCACTTTACGTACATATAGAAAAGCATCCAGTAATTTGAAAATAGGTTTTGGAGCGCGGTAGTTGTGGCTGTGGCGTGCCTTGAACATTAAGCGCAAATTAGTGATAATCTAGTTTACATTCTGATACAAGTGTCCAGCGATGTAGAATAAGTCTTTCCGAGAGACTATGTCCCCATTACACGTCCGTAATATTCTACGTGTTATTTAGATTTAGCTGAAATTGTCCCATGTTTCTCTACATCTTTTTAAAATGGTAATATCACCCGATTGCCATGTGGACTCTTTCCGCATCTTGAGTATAATTAGTAAGATTCTATATAACCTTCGGTTAGGTAACTGAGCTGCTGATGCTCCTAAGAGATGTTTCATTTAAAAAACACTTTAGATATAAACATGTATACAGGAAATTTATCTCGGTGTACACTACGTGATCAGCCTGTGAATCTGAACCATGCTTCGTTTTTACCTTTAACTTCAGATACAAAACACATTCGAAGGGTCATCAAGATATTGGTTCAGAGTTGCCGGAAGAGTCTTTGAATTCGGAGAGGTACATCAGTATTTTGTGATTGAGGAACTGAGTTAATAAAAAATAAAATTCGGATTCACTACACCTGATTTCGTTTGTAGGTCACCGGAAAAGAGGTATCCATTCACTCTCTACAGCGTTGCGCTAGAGGGATGAGGAAATGCATCTTGCTAGTACAATTACCGAATGTATAAAAAGAGTAAAATAAGTTTAAAAACTATTCTTATATACGAAATAGATGCAGTTTATTTTATATTTATGTAAAAAGTTACCACTTATCACTGTTTATTAGAGAGCAAACATATCAAAACACTTTTTCTTTAATGTCCATCATATTCCTCTTTACAGGTTTTTAACGGCGACCTACACCTTGACCCGTAATCTTACGCCGCATTTTTCGTTTTAACATCACTAACCATTCTCCCATCTGAAGCATCGGCTAGTCGACGTGTTACCCGTACGAAGGGTCGAACACCAATAACTTACTCCTGGTATTCGTATTCCAGTCCCTCGCTCTTCCGTTTAGCATGTATTTTACCTCCTGATTTAAACCAATCGGGATAGCACGTCGGAACAACGAAGCAAAAAATCCACCTAAACCATACCTTCTCTGCATTCTTGAACCGCTGAAGACTCTTTCTCTTTCCACTATTATTATTATTTATTATTATTAATGTGATTATTATTCATATTATTATTATTTTATTATGTATTATTATTATTATTCATTATTTATATATTTATTATTATGATACGGAGCTTCTTCTTACGTGTACTTTACACATTGCTGTCCCAACTGTGAATGGGTATGGGCTTACCTTCAACGTCCCTTATATAAATACGAATTGAGCTCAGCTGGGTTACCATAGAATTAGTGAACATTTAGGAAAACAAACAACTCTGCTGTCTTTAGGAAAATGAACTACTTCAACAAAGACGCTTTAGTATTTAGATATTCCGCTTACATTACTGATGGTCTATAACATCTGTTATAAACATAGACCATTACCAGGTTCTTTAACAACTCATCAGACACATGACGAAATGTAATGGATTCGCGAAAGTTGTTTTTAAGTGCTATATGGTCTCTAATAGTAGGTAAGGTAAATGAATTAGAAGACGTATAAATTGCGCAGATTGTGGTTAGTTCCACCTCCATCTTCGAAGGGTTAGTCTTTTTAGACGAACACTCTTACGCCACCATGCATAGGGTTGAACTGGAATGTTTTTAATTCGTGTAAATTTACAGTACGCCAAGATCTTAAAGACACCAGTTCCAATATCTCCCCCTTGGGTTTATTAGTACGAAATATCAGGTCTTGACAATATTCGATCTTTCTATGAATTGTTATTAAAGTATCTAATTACATCCAAGAGAGACTTGTAATAACCCCACTTTATTAGTAAACTATTCAATGTAATATTCGATACCATCACGTTTCTGTATATGTATAAACTGGCTGTGTTACGCAATTTCAAAGTGTTTTTTTACAATCAATAATGTCTTTAAATCATGGAATGCAAGGCCCTTGGACTGGTCACAGGTCTTATAGGGCATCAAGACTTTATTTCACTTAATCCTGCTTCAAACATTTCTCGTTCGAAGCTATAGGGTCAATTTTCTGATTAAAGCAGAATTAATTTTATATTATCAGGATGTAAATCCATAGAAGCCGATGACGGTAACGTTTAAATAGAATGATCGTCATTAGTCAGTGATTATTCGATTCTCAATTGACAAGGGCACTATAATTAGCGAATTAGACTTTTTAAAACTCTTTAGCTTCTTTTCGTATATGTAATTTTACATACTTCTGTTCCTTCTGAGATGGGTACGGGTCCTCAACACTTCTACTATATATACACCGGTTATGTTCGCAAATTGAGATTACTTGAAGGGTAGTATAGTGCACCACTTAGGAAACTACGATAAACTGTTATTTTTAGGAACAATGTGATCACTCATTATTAACTGTGCATTTAGTGTTCTCAAAAACATACTGGGGTGTCTACAATATAGTTTTGTAAACATATGCTACACTCCAGGATCAATGTAACAATCTTTGGAAGGGCTCGCAAACACAAATGTAATGAATCATCCGTGTCACAATTGCAACATACTGATCTAATATATTTAATAATGGTGGCAAGTAACGTATATAATTCATTTAGACAAAATGGATAAACAAAAAATTCATAAATGAAAATCAAAAGGAAAAGATAATTTTACATTTACGAACACCTTAATCCCTGCATGATACTGAACAAATAGAATAAACATCTATCTTTTCAAGCTGACTTTAGCTTTTGTGACTTTAAAGTTGCGATTTAACCACTGTCTGATCTTCTTTGAAGGTTTTATTAACTTAACAATACTAAATCTTTGCATATCCGGTTTGATCCAAATTGGTTTCGTTTAAGTCAAATGAACACATCCCTCGGTAAGAGATTTATAGAGACCCGCGACTATACTAATACTTTTCAAGAAATATTCCTCTGTCGGCTCTTTGACAATCCTCTATTCTCTTGGTTAAATCTTTTAATGACGTTTTTAAACCCATTCCGACACTTCTAAATATACAAACTGCTCGTATGTGACATCAGGGCATATTTCTCGATATGCACGATACCAATACTCATTTCGCATTAACCCTAGCTCATACAATTTTCTTCTCGGCTTCATATACGGTATAATAGACTTGGACGGTTAAAGTCTGATATTTTTATTATTCAGTGAGTAGTCGTTTCCATCTCAGTAAGCCGATGATGGCAAAACGTTATTATATTAGACACATGGTCTTCTCACCTCTCGTCTACTGTTCTTCATCATGTAAACTGAATTCAGTGTTTTTCTTTTTTTAAATTTCATAGCATTTATCACTGAACTATATATACTTCAAAGGAGGTAAGCTACCCATCTGGCACACGCAATGACTACCTGTTTATTTTACCTTTTCCTTTAATGGCTGCCTTAATATTTTTTCGTATTTGTATACTCACGTTAATCTACGACTCGAACACTCGTATTGTCGTGCTATTTCTCCACTTGTTCACGTCAGAACCCCTCCATTTTATTTTTTATCCACCCAATCGCTAAATCGCTCAAATATAGATAATTTTTAACCGTCATACTCCCTCGGTGAATTCTCTGATTGTAATCTACTTTAAAAACTTCTCTTGACCATCCGGCTTCGTACCTTTTTTCTTTTAGACACTCTGACATAGTCTCCTACTTTAACACCTGTTTTATTTTATTTTGCATACATGACGACTTGACAGAAGGCTTTGTCTTACCATCTCTAGAGGGGCCTTCTTAACTGTTCGATGATAAGACCTATTATAAGAGTAAGCCAAGTCTTGCAGTATATCTATATATTTAAATGTATTCATTTTCGTGAAATACCTATGCATTCTTTCTTTTATAGTTCTTTGTACTCTTTCACTATTGCAGCTTTATTAACTAAGAACGTATTATAGTACCCTATATCACATACTCTGTAACTATTTCTTGAAACTCTTTACCTAAAAATTTATGACCTTTATCTGTCACATCATTGAGGATATCTGTTATCCTCATTTATAATTTCTCTTACAGCTTCAACAACAGTTTTCGATCTTTTATCTTTTAGGGGATTTAACCATAAGTACCGGGAATATACATCTATCACAAAAAGAATGTATTAATACCCTTCATTGTAAGATTTATATTTTATCATTTTAGTCAAGTCAAGTTGCCAGACATTATCTAAGCAATGTTGGGAATTTTTTCCGTATAGGTTTATGTAGAGTAAAAGCATCCTCTCCTTCTAAATATTTTTTTCAATCCTTTTTTATTAATATGAGGAAACTTTGACAAGAATCTTGAAAAGCATCCATAACTGTAAGGCTGTTTCATATCATAGTAACTGGTGTCTTTAAGTATCACCTCCTTAGCCTCCATGGCTCACAAAGACATTAAAATTAAAAAAAACATATTAATATATACTCAAAGGTGATACAAAAACCAAATGTCTATATGAAATATTTTATTTTAAGTTACAAAATAATACAGCCGTAAAAAAACATGTTAAATGTATAGTGAAAATAATATTAAAACCTTATGCCTATATGAACTATTTTAAATTACAAAAAGAACAACCTAAAAAACATAGCAATGTATGCAGAGAGATAACATAGTTTATATACATTATTTTAAATTACAAACAATGCAGCCCTATAAAAAGTACAATAAATAATTAGGAACTAATCCATTTTGGTCCAAATAATGTTTTTTTCCTTATTCTACCCGTACCTGAACGTGATGTGTTTCTACTTATCATCTTTAATCTATCCGACGCAAAAGAAGTACCAGAGGGACTCGCATCTGGTCTAGGAGACATTGGAATATTATCCAGATCTGACAATCTTTGTTTATTCTGGATTAAAGTTCTCGGAAAATTAATAGTCTGAAGTTCATGTTTGATCCTGGTCCAGCCTGTTACAGGATCCTTCCTCCAATCACGCGAGAGATCGGGTATCAGATCAACAATATTTGAACTATCAATTGTTTCTCCATCAATAATAATTTGACCAATGTCATTCCATGAAATCTGATCTTTTAGAATATTATGTAAAGCTAAACTCGCTTTTTTACCTTTCATCGGTAAGCTTTCCTCCAGAACATGTTTAAAATTATCTTCTCTTTTCACTTCAATCTTAGTATCTGATGCTAGAGTTGAATCTTCTAATAAAGCATGTTTGTACATTTCTTTTAGATCTACTAATTTTGAATAGAGTTTTGATACAGGATTCTTTTTTCATGAACGTTAATATCAGAGTTAATATTCGACACAATTCCTTCTCGTAATTGTTTATGTGTTCAACTTTCGGATCATATATACTTTGGGGCCCCTGCTGGTGTAACTGCTGATACGGGTAATATATGACTGGGGGTAAGGCAGAGGATGTTGTAGTTGTTATTGTTGAGGTGGGGGAGCTGTAATATATTTTATTTCATTTTCTCATAATTGTTGTTGTTGTTGTTGTAGAGGTATGGATCCTGTATTATATTTCAGCTTCTCATAGTCGTTGTAGGGTAAAACCACTACCTTCTTCATTATTGAGCAAGCTACTTGGTTATCAAAGGGGCTATGACGGAAAAGAGTAAAGGTAGGAACACCTCCTCCTTTTTGTAATAGCTTCTTTTTATTTTAAAGTTTTCTTACGTTAACAGCGAGTTTTTTAATGATGTTTCTATGACGGCGCAACTTTAACTTCTGAGGTCTATTTAAAGGAACATTTCCTTTTATAAGATTTGGACATACTTCGGCTATACATTGAACAAATTTTTCATCTTCACAGATTAGCTTACGTTTTTCAGAAGGTTTCAGGTTTTTAAATCTTCTCATAAGAGGTAAATAATCTGTTACTAGAGTACTCATTATTCAGGTATGTATACCGTCTCCGCCTCGTTAGGTATTATATTTTTACGCAGCAACACTCTGTGCGTGTTCTGGGGTGAAGCTCGCAGTGTAAACAACCGTGAGGTATAGATGAATCTCTTGTTATATACTTTTAGATATATGCTTTGACGTTGATAGGTACGGGAATACAAATTCTGTTGTGCCGACTAGTAACTATTGTACTAGCTCAATTGTTCTCGCTCTTGCTCCGAAAGAGGTAAATACTGTGTGTTTAAAAACACATCACTCATAAATATGTTTTATGTTCATTTGAGTTATTAAAAAAAGGACTATACAATGACGTTTAAATGATGAGAGGTAAATGTGGAAGGTTTCAGCTATTATGACACTTCATTCTGTTAAATTTACCTGTCATCAAATCGTCAAGGATTATTAATTTATGACCTGGTAAACATTGAAGAGCTTTTATACCATATAAACTTTCATGAAATTGAATTACATCTTTGTTATCATTAAACTTTTCTTGGTAAATACTGTAGCACCATATGATTTAACAGGCTTTTTTCGGAAAATCTCGACCTCTTTTAAAATAATTTTAAAGGAAACAGACAAGGTTTTCTGCCTCATCCTGGGAGACTAAACACAAGACACGTATCAGGTGAGCGAACATAAAATTTACCAAATCTTCATTCTATGTGACACCTGAAACACTAATGAATAGAAAAAGGCGTACACTGTATGTTATAAATGGCTTTAAATAAAAACTTGTTTTCTTTCCCCGCTTTTATACTAAGACCATGTAACTAAAAGAAAAATATGACTGAATCAATAGACAATAATCAATAGATCAATAGATCATGGTATGGTGGGATGGCATGGAGGGTAGGATGGATGGTTTTTTTTTTTGAGAACAAATTTCCTTGGTTATGGTAAAACATAAAATATTTTACTAAAAAATATATTTTAAATAAATAAAATAAAAAAGTTTTATTACAAAAATATGACTTGAATCAATAGATCAATAGATATCCACGCGTGAAGGGCCATGGATCAGGAATTTGGGACGCCAGCGGACATAGGTTGGGATGGTTTGATTACTGATGAATTTACGTGATATTAGATGGTATGTGATAAACCATAACAATTTTAGTTAAAAAAAATATTGATTTGAATCAATAGATCAGTTAGACTCATGAATTGGTTGTGGCGAGAGGTTATCGTAAGGGCACCGGGCGGTTTGATTTACTGATTTACTGATTTACTGCTTTAGGGTATGTAAAACATAAACAATTTTTTAGTTAAAAAATATGGACTGAATCCATCGATTCAATAGGGATCATGGAAGGGTAGGAGGGTGGCTTGAAGGCTGTTTGATTTTACTGATTTACTGCTTTAGGGCTATGTAAAACATAAAAATTTTTACGTTATAAACAAAAAAGTTCACTCACTAAAACTAGAAAACAGAACACGTTTGCGTTCTTGCGGCGGTTTCTCGCCGGATCGCGCCTGCGGGCGCGCGCGCTGGTTTCGCGCCGGCGAGAAGGCAGGCGGAACCCTTCTCGCAGGGGTCCACAAACCATCATATTCAAGATCTATTACATTATAAACATATATTTTGATACCAATATTGTATTATTATACAAATATTTACTAACTCAGCACCGCACCGGAGCCAGCACCAGTACGGTGCGGTGTGGTGTTGTGTGGTGCGGTGTGGTCCTTGTGGGGCCTTATACGGCTATTTCATTTATTTATTTATTTTTTATTTATTTAATTATTTATTGATTTAATTTATTTATTTATTTATTTTCATTTATTTTTTATTTATTTATTTATTATTTATTTATTTATTTATTTATTTATTTATTGACTTTTTATTTATTTATTTATTAATTTATTTATTTACTTATTTATTTATTTATTTATTTTTTAAGGTTTCGAAAAAGAATTTCGTTTTTTTTCGTCGGTGGAAGGGGTGGAGAGGGGGGAAAATAAAAATTCCCACGGTTTACAAAAGTTTCCCATCGGCATCCAATTGGTGTTGCTCAACTACTAGTATATATATAGTATATATATATAATATATATATATATATTATATATATATAATATATATATATATATATATAATATATATATATATATTATGATAGGGCAACTTTGCTAAGATGGTGTTTATTCAAGTTCCCGTATATTAAAGATCATGTTGTTGGTTTCGAACATGAGCATTTAAATTGATATTTAATTCAATATAAGTAAAAGAAGTACCTTCTGTTCAGATACTCTCTCTCTCTCTCTCTCTCTATATCTTGAGAATACATTGAACACAGTTAATCGATTGTTTTACCTCCTATTCTCGGCGACTATTCCGTTCTTTGAGTTTTTGCGAGTCGAAAGATTTGGCTTATCGGTGACTTAGCCGGCTGTTTACCCATCTTCCAGCTGAGATTAGAAATTTCTTGAGACTTGTCTTTGGGCAATTGAGTTTCGGAGAGAAGAAGTAAGTCTGAATTATAATTTAGTTAATATTGCTGTTGATTATCTGGACAAGCGGGTTTATATATTATTTCATGTCAACTTATGCTAAAATTTTCTTGCGCAAATTTTATCATAAGACCGCAAAAATAAAATTAAAATTTTTACAATTAGTTATAATGGAGTACTAATATATATATAAATATATATAATATAATATATAATATATATAATATAATATATATATAGTATATTATATAGTATATAATAATATATATATATATATTATATATATATATATATAGTAGAGTGTTCTAAAGCTGACATCATGTTACTCGAGAACGGCAGCACTTACTGTACAGTAAAAACAAATTATATATTTGAAATCAGCGGAAAAATTTTTAATAAGGGTTTTTAGTTTATTTATTTATTTTTTTTTTATGTATTTATTCGTCGGAAATATTTTAAAAAAAAAATTTTCCGCCATTTAGTCCCCCCCGTCGTCCACCGGGAGGCCGAGAGGACCCCGACTGCTGTCAGTCTTTGCCTGTTTACCCTTATTTGGTATTTTCCTTTTAGTTAAAAAAAAAGAATAACTTTACTTCCCTTTAACATTTTTTTTTATTTCTTTAAACTAAAGGAATACCATAGGCTAAAACGAAAATGTCAACCGTCAGAATCTCTCCCGCCTCTCCGTACGGCCCTCAATTTCTCTCATAGTCTCCCCCTCGAGGCTCAGTCTTACATTCAGTGGTGAGAGCAATTTATTCTTCTCTCTTATTTTATTTTCTGTTCCGATAATAAAAAAAAAAAAAAAAAAAAAAAAACCATACTTTAAAAATTTTTCGCCTTGGATTCCAAATATATTATTTTTTACTGTAGGTGCTGCCGTTCTTCGTTAGTTTAACAATGGGTCTATCAGCTATATCACAGGAGAATTCGATCAGAAATTTATTATAGAATATATATTATATTATATATATATAATATATATATATATAAATATAAATATATATATATATAATATATATATATATATATATATATATATATATATATATATAATATTATATATATATATATATTATATATATATCAGAAGGTGGGCAACAAGCGCCAAATGAAAGCGCAATTTGCGCTTTAGGTAAAAAATGTGCGCTTTTGCGTTGCGCGAAATTCTAAAAATTTTGCTTTTGCATTTGCGCTCAACAACTTTTTTAAGAGCGCAATAATTTGCGTTTGCGCTCTATCTAAATAATTTGCGCTTATGAAGTACATATATATATATATATATATATATATATAGATATATATATATATATATATATAATGATATATATATATATATATATATTATTGTATATATATATTAATATATATATATATATATATATAATATATATATATATAATATATATATTATATATATAATTATTTATATTATTATTATTATATTAGTTATTATTATTATTATTTATTATTATAATTATTATTATTATTATTGATTATTATTATTAATTATATTAATTTATTATTATTATTATGGCAATTTCTTAGATAAGCTTGATTAGAGATTAATTAAACCTTTTTAGTGCTTTAGTGGTTTTTAAATTTGGATAAAACAAAATTATAAAAGTGCTTAAAGGGAAAAAAGAATTGCAAACTGTCTGTGAAAGTCGTCGAAGCGTAAATCTTTTGAAATTATTGAGTGCGATGCTGCCTGTATTTCCCATGAAAAAAAGCAGCCAAGATGACTTGGAGCACCTTGACACCATCTTATCAACTACTTTGGGTCTGTCAAGAGCAAGAAAAGTATACTTGAGGGCAATAGAGTGATGCATACAATGGAAAGATTGAATGCTCCTCAATGTAAAAAAAAAACTTTTCTTTTGTTATAAGTACCAACATAGCTTGAAATCGCACTACTTGGTCGTAAGTAAGTTACACCGATAACTTTTTATTTGAATTTTATTTCTTTTTAATTTTAAAATTCAACATTAAATATTTACATATTTTATTTTATGATGAATAAGGATTTTAGTTTTGTAACTGTTTTAGAAACATCCTTCTTGTGCACAAGGAGAGCTGTGTGCTGCAATTGAAGGAAGGTCAAAGCGGGGACGGAGCTGCTCAACATAGTGAGACACCCAGCAAAAAGCGTCAGACAATTTCATTTTCCATCTATGCGAAAATAATTTAAACAGAGAAGAGGCTCTTGAGTTTGCTTTACCTAAAGTTAAGTGTTTTATTTTTAAAGTACAGGGTAACTATATAAGTATGTGGGACACAAACTAACAGGATAAAAATAACAGAATACAGTCCATACAAAAAGTTTTCGAATTTGAAATACCAAGTTTAATTTGTCATTAATATAAAAAAAATCTCAAATTATTTGCTTTTAGATTTCTGCTACATTGACATTGGGACTATTCACATATGTGGAGTCTGAGTTCTTTGTCGAATTCCTGTCCTCCCTGAACCTCTTATTTCCACCTCCCCTCCAGAAGAAAAGTGATGAGATCTTTATGTCATATTGCATAATTAGGCGAAGGCTGCATTTAAACCAACAATTATTTAATGGTCAGTTATAGTGGCCCACAAAAACTGCAGACAGATGAACTTGGAAACAACAAACAGGATTTTCTGGGATAATGTCGTTCACTGGATTAATTTGAATACTTTGAAAAGAGAGAGAAGGGCTGTCCTTGCATGTAGAGAGTTATCTGTTTCATAGACCAGCACAGTCTTAGCCAACAGACATACGGATATTCATCCAAACAACGTTTGGCATTGAGCATAAGGTCACAGTAAAAATCAATATGAAATAAATAAATGAATGACAAAAATTAACTCCCAAATTAATATTGAGTAATATCTTCAGGTTTTCTGCATTACAAACAGACAACGGTGTAAATTTCTGTGCAGCCTTTCGGTGGATGCTCATGCAGAAACAGGTGACGAAGAGGAAGAAGAAACAGGCACCGATTGCAGAGATAGTGGTTACGCGTGAAGAGATGGAGCAAAGATTAGTGACACTCAGAGGTTCTGCAGACAAAACCTCTCAGCTAGAAAATCAGCTTGAAGAACATGATGCACTTAGCCTAACTAAACATCCGCCGTTGCATTTCCTACACAGTAAACATCTTGGCTACTAAGGATGTTTCAAATGTTCCTCGCTGGTTCTTTGGTGCCAAGGATCCATTTAATAAGACACTTTACCAAAGCACAGGAATTGTGGAATGCTCAAAACAGGAAAACTACAACTGCTGCGATGAATTAAGAAGGAGTTGGGAAAAAAGCTTAAAAACCCAAGCGTTACTCGCTGGAACTCCCTATACGATTCTATAAAACCTGCTTAAGAACCCTTGATGGTGGCATGACACAAAATCAACAACATTTGTATGAACCAAAAGCCCTTGTCTTCCAGTATTTAATAAAAGTAATAAGGAGGTTATAGAGCGAGTACATCGAAATCAATGACTCCTATTGCTGTAGGTTTGATAGCGTTGCAGGAGCAGTAAGAATGCGTACGTGGGAGTCCTATTGACTAATCTCTTCCTCCCAAGGACAAGATCGCCCACACACACGCGAAGTATGGTGGAAAAATTTAAACTTTGCCCAAAAAACTTAGTCAACTACGTGCTAAATCAACCAAAGGCAAACAAAAAAAAGGAAAGAAAAGGGCTTTGAAACTGAGGTTCAGCAGAATCTTTGATAATTTTGATTTGCTTATGGTCAACAGCCCTGCATCCTCACTTCAAACTCGGATTGGTACGTAGGTTAAATGGGGGGAAGTACCAAGCTTTGCCAAAGACCAGTGATACTGGAGGAAAATAAAGTGTAATGATTGCATCGAAATCTTACTCGTCGCACATTAAGGCACTGAAGGTGATGGGAAGCTGAGTCTGAAAGTGACCCATTTAGGTGGAGTGGATTTTTTATAATTTGAGGAACAACTGGAAGCATCTCGTATTAATATATATACTTATGATATATATATTAAATATATATATATATATTATATATATACTATATATATACCATATTCTCACTATATATTATATATATATATATGGTGTTATAGCAGTTATTTAAATCAGCGAGTTTTTTTTTCTATATACTATATATATATTTTGTAGGGCATATACTGAACAGCTCAATTCTGTGTAAAACCCAAATATAGTATATATATATATAATTTTTTAGTTTTTTACTTATAATTTTAAAAAATTTATATAAGTTTCTTAATTATTTTTTGAGTGTGTTAGCTTTATATATTATTTATAGTATATTATATATATATATATAGTTATATATATATATATATATATATATATATAAACTTTGTCTGACAGATGTAGCTAGAATCTTTTTTCTTTAAAATGAGCGTTTTGTTATGGAAAAATTTAGTTTACATTAACGATTCTTAGGTGATAGATGTGGAATATTAACAATGTCCGATATTATGTAAAAAACTAAATTTAATGTTCGAATATTTGACCGTCGAGAGGATTTTCCTACTAATACTATATAGTACTATATATATAAATATCCTCCTTATATATAGTATGAGTATACACTATATATAGTGAGTGAGTGAGTGAGTGAGTATATATATAATATACTATATAGTGAGTTATATATATATATATGCCCAAACTATAATAACTTAGGTTTTCCTTGTTTGCAACGTGAATCCGATGTAGGTTAGGTTCATTACTTGTGCAACGTGAATCCGTCTTCACACTTAGTTGCAATGCTCTGCAACGTGAATCCGCTCACTCACGTTTAGTTCTACTGTACCCCGCTTTAAGTTTTAGGTTATTGATAAAGTGTGGGTTAAAGGTAGAACAAATTTAATTATATACTCCTCACTTATATATACTCACTATAGCATATATATATTATATATATATATCATACCATTATATATATATTTCTCAATTACTTATTGTTTGTTGTTCCGAACCGAGTCACCTATATCGCGTGCGACTTCAGGCACGTGGCCTCAGCACCACCGGACTCGGTTTGGTGACACGAGACAAACGAAACATAAATTGTCATTTGAAACTGCAATTTTTCCATATTAACTATATATATATAGTAGTTATATACTATATATAATATATAATATATATATATATAATATATATATATATATATAATATATATATAATATATATATATAATATATATATATATATATATATATATATATATTATAAATTTTGCTTTGACACAAAAAAGATATTTGCACACAGCTAGTTGATTTCAAATCAACATGAAAGCAAATGTTAGATATTTACTTTATGAAAAAAATGTTTTTTATAATTAACGTTAGTAATGTCGTAATTACTATTTCATTATCTATCGATTGATGAATCTTTTTCAGTTTAGAGACAATAAAAACCCTTAAAAACGTTCTTCTGCAAACATTATAAGGTTCATTTTTTTTTTTTCGCCAAGATTTAGGGGGCAAGTGCCCACCCCCTGCCCCCCTGCATACGCCCATGTATATATACAATTTATACATTAAATATATATTCACAATACACTGACATAAATGTTCAAATGAAACTTTAAAAAGATTGTATTCTTGATACCACTTCTAATATTCAGAACACTGAAGGGCCCATTATATTCCAGCACTGACGCTCCAGAACGATTCGAATCTCCACAAAAATATCAAAATGATTCACCACCCCTTTCCCAGAGGCAAAAATTGGATGACACATTTACAGCAGGAGGTCTGGAGTGGATTGTTATTAAGTATATTACCAACACATTTTTGAATTATCATTTGAATTATTGTTAAATCAAGGCTCTGAGATTCTAACAGCAAAGAGGGCATCAATGGCATCCAGCAATTTTAAAAATTTATCTTTATGAAAGGGAATATGACCCTATTCAGAATGCAAGAGGAGATCGAGGAGGAAGATCACAGATAACTGAATAAACATTAAAATCTTTCACATTTTTTCTTTTATAGTATATTTGAATTTTATAAAATTAAAATTTAAAAAATAACTTCATAAATACTTTCCCCTTTATTTTTTTATTTTTTTTTTAGCGAAAATTGGAGGTTTTTTTCTTTTTCACAAAAAAAAATGGAATTTGGGAGGGGCCTTTGTGCTTGCGGACTAATTTTTTTGAAAAATATGTGCGTTTTTTGCGCTTGCGGCCACTCCTTTTCCACTTTTGCGCTTTTGCTGTTGCGCCTCTAAAGTTTTTTAAAATTTGCGCGCCCACCTCTGATATATATATATATATTTAATATATAGTATTATTTATATATATATTTATTATAACACACCTATATATATATATCTCATATATATAATATATAATCATATATATATATATAATACTCTATATTATATATATACACTCCATAATATATATATTTTATTACGATATTAATATATATATATATTATATATTATATATATATATATTTGCGAGTATAACAAAACGAATTTGAACATTTTAAATTATTTATTAGCCGACTAGTTTCGGGCAAGAATCCTTCTATGATATATATATAATAATATATATATATAATATACTATACAGAGTAATTATTAGAGTGAGTGAGTTATATATATACCCTATATATATATATATATATATATATATTATATATATACTGTATATATATAATATTCACTCCCTATCAGAACTTGGGAGTTATCGTCCTCCGGGATGGGGTTAGTGCCATCGGCTTGCTCTGGTGTAAGGCCTTTATTTCATTAATTTCTGAAACTCGCGATCCTTATTCTAATTTTCACTTTGTAGAACACAACAACTCTTCCTCTATATCACACGTCTGTTCTTGACCGAAGTTCATGTTTTTGGCCGCTCCGATACCAAACTCTACTCTGCTCCCTCCAACTATCTCTATCCTCAATCTTCAGACAAAGGCGGAATTTGAGCATTTGCGCGCAACGACGATGTTTCATCTTGTGTTTCTAATGCGGAGTCTTTCATATTGTTTACCTTATTGCTACGTTGTCTTATCCATCATTTAATCATCTACAGATGAAATCATTTATAAATAACTTTACTATCCTAAATTTTTTCGACTATTTAAACACCAAAATCGACACATTCTCTATTCTTTTTTCTTCTCTGAAATCATCAATGTTCAACACTACAAATAGCTTTCTTTTTGTTCTTGTGATACAGACAGTGAACTTCCCTTCCATGTTTTAAAACCAGAATAGTTTTGAGAAGATGGGACAACTTCATACACGTATCCCTGAACGTCTTCGAGATGAACCCAATATTCATCACATTTTCTTAACATTTATTCATTTTCTTTGTAATGGTAAAATTTTTCTCCTCTTTGTTCCTCGGATCACTTTCAAATCTTTGTATCTAGATCTTTTCTTTAAAGTCTTTGTCATTTTAGTTCCACATAATAATAATAATAGTACACCCAGTAATCTTGGCTACATTCTTCTCCTTAAATCCAATAAGAATAGACTCATTGTAAGGTTCAACTCGAACACAATACATGAACTTTCAAATATGTAACCAAACAAATTCCTAAAAGAATATTAACTGCAATTCCATGAAGGCCCAAGCCAAACCTTCTACAATCAACATCCATCTTAAACGTCATAGCATTAAATTAAAACTCTTACAAACAGTAATACATCAACAAACTTAACGCTATTTGTAAGCGCAAGCAAAGCTTAACATAATAATGTCATTTCCACATTTAAACAACAACAACGCTACAAACAAGATTCTTACAATACCACTTCTTCCAATTGAAGACATCACAAACTGTTAACACAAACGACCGACCTTTTCCTCCCAAGTAATAAATGGACTTCGGATCAATTTAAGACAATTCATAAATTACTCCGGATTAGATGAACTTCGATTTTAAAATAAGCTATGAACAACGCACTTCCTTCATTTGCTCCAGATTTGTTCAGTTTCAACCTGTACTCACATTCACAGACTTATTTGCAATGGCATTGTACTCATTTTTATTCCTTATTGCCTGTTCACTTAACTGTTCCAAAATAGTCCTTTCGTCATTCCTTCCTTCCATCCAAGTCCCCACTTCAAAATTAATCTTACATAAAACAACAATAATCCAATAACCCCATCCCTAACCCTTCACTCGATTACTCACCACATCTCTTTATATCATCACCAACACAAAATCAATCCATACTTTTCAACTTCGATATATCTCTATACAGCCAGCTCTGAGCTTAGAGCTTTAGAAATACATATCAATTGGTGTGCTTAAAGAATCTATTGAACAAAAACATTACATGATTATCCTCTTTTGGGTTCCTCACAGAAATTTTTAATCACCTCGCTGACCATCTCATTTTCTCCTGTCACCCTAAATGGAATATATCTCAATATAATAAATAATTATAATTAGATAGTGATATATATAGCCTAAATGATTTTAGGTATTATATATAGTTGATATCCTATATATACCATTATATAGTATATAGTGTAACTGATAGTATATATATATAATCAGTTCGACAGAAACTTCATTTTTTTTATGTTTAGTTATATATATATATATATATATAATATATATATATAAATATATTTGTTTTGCTTGCTGTTACTGAAACAAAGATGATGATTTTTTTTAAAAGACGAGTGTGTGTGGGGTGAAATCTGTGCGCGTGTTGGAGTGGAGAGGAATGAGGGGGGGGGGGAGAGAAGGAGTTAAGATTCTGATTAGTGACATGTGGCACAGAGCTATGGTGGATTTGGTTTGCTCAAGTACTAGAATTCTAATGGTTAAATTTAAGTTTTAGAAGGTCAAGGAATGTGTTGCTGTAACATATGGTTCATCTTAAGGTGATGTTTAGGAGTGTGTGACTTTCTAGGATAAACTGAAAGAAGTTTTTTATGGGATGAGTATTGGCTTCAAATTGATTGTGTTGGGTGACTTGAATGGTTGGATAGGTGATAGAAAAGGGGATGGTATAACAGGTGCCTTTGGGGTTGAGGGAGAAAATGAGAATGGTAGGAGGTGATTAATTTCTGTGAGGAAAGAGATGTGTGTGTAATAGTTTCTTTAAGCACATGAGTATTCAAAAGTTTACTAGAGCTGGTGTAGGTAGAGATAGTATCGAAGTGAAAAGTATGATTGATTTTGTGTTGGTGAATAAAGAGATGTTGGAGTAATGGAGATTTTCTAGAAAATTTTGTTTTTGTTTTTGGTGAATAAAGAGATGTTGGAGTAATCAGTGAGGGGGTTAGGGATGGGGTTATTGGATTATTGTTGTTTTATGTAAGATTAAGTTAGTGGGGACTTGGATGGAGAGGAAGGTGAAAGGAGGGAAGTGGGAAGAGTTAAGTGAACAAGGCAATAAGGATCAGTATTTAAGAGCCCTTGCAAATAAGTCAGTTGAATGTGAACAGGTTGAAACTGAACAAATCTGGAAGCAAATGAAGGAAGCGTTTGTTAGTAGTGCAAGAAGTATGTGTATGTGCTAATGTAGGAAGTAAGAACGTTAACATTGAGTGGTGGAATGAGGGGGTGATGCAAGCGGTTAAAAGTGAAAAAGATGCACGGTTGAATGTACTAAAATCCAATGATGAGGTCTCGAAAGAAAGATGTTTGGAATTATATAAGGTAAAAAGATGTAAATGAACAGTTTGGAAAGAGGATGAATGGGGACTTAAAGGAAATAGGAAGCTCTTCTGGAAGGAAGCTCGAAGGGTTAAGAATGAGAAAAAGGGGAATCTGCCAAGAATAATGAATGGGGATGGTGCTTTTGTAACTGATGAAATGGATGTGAAGAAAGAGTGGAGGGAACGCTTCGAAAATCTGCATAACATTGACAGTAATGAGGAGGTGATAGTGAATGTGTGTGGGTTTGATGGTGCAAGAAGGAATAGGTATTTTGGGGATGAAGCCATTAGTAAGCAGGAGGTTATGGGTAGAGTGAGAAAGTTGAAGAATGGTAAATCTGCAGGTATAGATGAAATTACTGGTGAAATGATCAAGAACGGAGGCGAGATGGCAATTGAGTGAATTTGTAAGTTGTGTAACAAAGCGTTTATGGATGGTATAGTTCCGAAGGGTTGGAG
>JABUQX010035809.1:0-24408 GCA_015478945.1 Trachelipus rathkii | reverse complement strand
TTTCAACAGATCAATCATCCTGTTAATTCTACCATCTCTCATTTTCTGCACCGCCACTCACCCTAAACTACCTGTTTATATCCATCCTTTTTGATCTCACCTATCCAACCTATTCAGGTCCCCGCCACACTAATCATCCTGCAAGCTTCCTACTCTCACTTACCCCATCCAGGTAACATCATTCAGATTTATCCCATAAAATCTGTACGTCTCTTTCACGTTTCCTCATGATTGGAATCCATATCTCTATCAAACCACTACATGACCCCATTCCTTTCAATTACCTTAAGTTTATACATTAATAATTCTAGGACTCACACAATCCAAAGTCTACCATAGCTTTGTACCACAGGTCACTGCATCATAATTGCCAATCCTTCTCTTCCTCTCTCCATTTCATTTCCAACACCAGCACACACTACATTTCACACCACACACTCAATTTCTTCTTTTCCTTTCATCTTTGTTTCAGTCACAGCGAGCAAAATCAAATTGCCCTTTCTAAATTACCATCATCATCCCCTCTCTCCTCTCTCCCTCAACATTTATTTTCCTCTGGACATTCCATGTCCCTACGATTCATACAATTTCGCCGAAAGATAGAAGGCCCTTTACGGCGATTTATTATTCTTATATTATTTATTATTATTATTATTTATATTATTATATATTATATTATTATTATTATTATTCTTATTTTTTTTTTTTTTTTTTTTTTTTTAAAAATAGTCGGATGGGAATCGTGAGCCGAGCTTTATTCAATTCCATTAAGGGAATACTAACTACCAACGTATGCATTTATTCCATTGGAAAGAAAACCGAAAGTATGGAGTCTGAAAAGGGAACGAAATAAACTAAGAGCAGAAATTCCTCAATTGAAGAGAAATTCACCATTAATTGGTTAGTGTTTAGTATTTATTTATTTATTTATCGTAAAGTAGTTAAATTATGGTGTGGAATAAGAGGTTTAAAGTTTGAAGGTGCTGGTCCTGTCAGAAATGAATTTCTTTAGGGGGGGGAGGGAGGTGTTAGGTGTGAAAAGAATAAACGTGTTAGAGAGTTGTGTGGTGTGAAGATAGGGCGTAAATGAGACAGAATAGACTAGTGTGTATTGATCTCATTTGGTCGTATGAAAAGGATGGATGAAAGTCGGTTGGTTAAGTGGATGTATAGTAGTGGTGAGTGTGCTGGGGAATCGACCTGCTGGGAGACCGAAGGAAAAGTGGATCGAGTCAGTAAATGAATGCCTGAAGGAGAGAAATATGAGTATGGCAGAGGCGAGAGAAAAAAAAGGAACATAATGGGAGTGAATGGCGGGATTTTATGAGGGGGAATGGTTGTGGGCTTGACCCAGTGGATTGACGTTTCATTGACGAGATACCACAGCGGGGAAGGGGGTGGGGGGTCTGTCTCTTTGTTGTGAAACCTTAGAGTGTATTTTTTTTTTTGATGCGACAGGCTCGCACTTAAAAGTATGGGTAGGCTTTCCTTTCGACTTACGTAAAGTTCTTCTACTTACCTATTATGTTTCCAGTGTATTTTGCGTACCTAACCCACCCCTGATCTGGGATAGGAAAGAAAGATTATATATCATATATATATACTACTATATATATTATATATATATATAAATACTATACTATATATGTTATATATACTATACTATCCATATATATATCACTACTATACTCCTATATATATATATATCTAGTATATATATATATCAGATATATATATAGCAGGACGGGGTAAGAGTTGAATGGTTGGAATATGGGGTAAGAATGAAAATCCAATTTTCAACTTGAAGGAAACATGATATTTGAAAAGTTAAACCTGGGTTTGTTAGCTCATTTCTTATACTTAAAAAATATATTTATTATCATCGTAACTCGTGATATACTATTTACTCAAATAGTGTGCCTGAACAAAGTAGCATGCTATAGAGAATGGAGGGGCAAAATCTCGATTTCAACTCCGTGACGCATTAAATAAGGAATAAAAGGTGCTACAGACGCAACAATCAGAGTTTTTGAAAACGCAAAACCGGGGCAAAAATTGGAAGCTTGGGGTAACCCTCCCAATTGAAACCCATTAACAGCTGATTTTCTATTACTTCCCTTAAAAAAATTTGGGGGATAATGGGGGATACTCTGTTTACCCCTTTGAACCATATTTTTTTTTTTGGGTATGATATGGATTGGTATTATGTTCCATTTTATTCCATTTTTTCCCTCCAAAAATTTAAAATATTATATTATATATTTATATAATATAAATATATATAATATATATATATATAATATAATTTATATATATATAATTATATATATATATATATAATATATATATATATATATATATATATATATATATATATATTATATATATATAACATATATACATATATATATATATATATATATATATATATATATATATATATATATATATATTATATATATATTCTATATTATATATATAGATATATATATATTATATTATATATACATATATATATATATATATATATATAACTAATAATAATAATATATTCTATATATATATCTTTTTTAAATATTAATTTAATAAATAAAATTAAATTACTCATCTACCTGTGTTACAATTATTTTGGCATAAAGTGCTTTTTTCCATTCTTCCCCCTATTTAATTTTCATTTCTCAACCCCCCCAAAAATTTTTTTTTGGTATGATTAAATTTAAATATTTTTCCATAGGGGGTAAGAATGGAAAATGGTATTTTTCCCTTAGAACAAATTATATATATATATCATATATATGTATATATATAGCTATATGTATAATATACCGGCTACCTTGTACAATTATTTTGGAATAAAGTGCTTTTCCATTACTTCTCCCCCTTGTGTTTTCATTCTCACCCCAGAATGGAGAAAAAATGGAAAGTCAGTTTTTAGTCAATAACTTTTTTTAAACACGAATGGTAGATTGATAAATTTTTTCATCTAGTCAATATAGAGCATCATGGGCCTTATACTTTTCATGTATTGACGCATATCAGTAACATTTAAACGGTTTTAGTGATATGTACCTTTAAAAGTCAATCCTTCCATTCTTACACCGTCGGGCTATAATATTATATATATATATATAAAATTGTAGTAGGAAAGTTGTGAATGGTAGGAAGGTGTCTAGTGCAATTAAATCGTTGGTGGATGTAAAGGGACTAAGTCTTGAGTGCGTCTAGGTCTTACAATGAGGGTATGTTGTTACCCTGTGTTAATGTATGGCAGTGAGACTATGGTCTGCAATAAGAGGTATAGATTTAGAGTACAATGTGTTCAGATGGACAATGTTTAGGGTGTGAAAAGAATTGATAAAATGAGGAATGAAACGTATTAGAGAACGTTGTGTGGTGTGAAGAAAGGGGATAAATGAGAGAATTATGAATTTACGTTCTGAGAATGGGATTGACATGTGGACAAGGATGGACTGGTAGTCGGTGGTTAAGCGATGTATATTGTGGTGAGTGTGTTTTGGGAGTCGACTCGGCTGGAGAACGAAAGAAAAAAGTAGTTGACGTCAGTGAAGGAATGCCTGGAGAGAAATGTGAGTTTTGCAGAGGCGAGAAGAGAGGTGCATAATAGGATGTGAATGACGGGGTTTTGTGAGGGGGTATGGTTGTGGCTACCTGGGCCAAGGGAAGAACCCCACTCGGACGAGATGCCTTAGTGAGAGTCCGTCGCGGTCCCGTGAAGCTTTTAGGGTGGATTTTTTTTCTGACTGCGACTGAGTTTTTATATTAGGTATAAAGGGTGCGGTAAGGCTGGGTTTCTTTTCGACTGTTTCATGTTTCTTTCACTACTTTTCTGATTTCCGGGGTGCATGGGTAACGGCACCTTACCCCACTCTTGGGGAGAGAGGAGGTGGATGATGATTATATATATACTAGTTTATATATATATATATATATATATATAAAAAATGATTTAAAAGTTATTTATATATATATATATATATATATATATATATATATATATATATATATATTATATATATATAATATATAATATATATTATATCATAATATATATATATAACCTATCTTTCTTTCTTTCTTTTTCACGGTTCCTCTTTGCCCAAGATTGGTGGTAAGGTGCTGTACAAGCTCGGAAAAGAAGAAGCAGTAAGGACGAACATGAGCCAAACGCCGTCCGACAAGAAGCCCGAGCCTACCCCCTCTTGTACAACATTAATTAGTGAGGGCAGCTCCGTCACAGACGATTAGAAAATCCCCCTGGAGCATCCTGGGACCGCGACGCGGCCCTCACTAGGTTAAACTCTCGTCATGAAGAGGTTCATCCCACTGGCCAGGTGGGCCACCATACATGGCCCCCATACAAAACACCGCCATTCTCTCCTATCATACACCTTTATTCTGACCTCTGCCAAACTCACATTTCTCTCTCTTCCAGGCATTCCTTCACCGACTCATTCCACTTTCTCTTCGGTCTCCACAGCCGGTCGGTAAAACCCAATACACACCTCACCACTATAAACAGTTCCGCTTAACCACCGAACTATCATTCATCCTTTCCACAATACCAAAGATTGTCTCAACATAACCTTTGTCATTGACTCTCTTCAGGATCTACGCATTTTCACAACACACCTCTCTCAATACTTCATTCCTCTCTTTATCAATTCTTCTCAACCACTAGTGCCACATCCCCATAATAGATTGTCCATCTCTGATACACATTGCCAACTTTAGAATTCTATACTCATATTCTAGACCATAAGTCTCACTACAATCACAATAACACAGGTAACAACATTACCCTTCCACATGTAATACCCTAGCACCACCAAGACTATAGTCCCTTGCATATCATCAACGATTTAATTGCCAGCCCCCTTCCTGCCATTCAACAACTTTCCTACTACACTCTGTCATCGATCCGTTCCCTCTCATCCAACATATACCTAATATTATAAACTCAGACAACATTGTTCTAGCTGCTCGGACTACATCTAACATAACTTCAACACCTGAGGACTGTCCTCGACTCAGCCGAACCATTAACCTTTACTCTTATCCACGTTGGACGTTCAAGCCCCCTCCTTTTACAACACCTGTTCGCATATTACAAACCCTTGTACCAATCCTCTCCAAACTCTCTTCAGATTCGCCAGACACAAAACCAAAATCATCCGCATATAATAGGTAGGGCACCCTCCACTCATCTCATTCTCCATCATCTCTCTAACACCATTTCCTGCATCCCCACCATTCGAATTCTTTCATAACCCCATCCATATATCATTGAATAACCAAGGATACATAACACAACCCTGTCTTACTCCGTATTAATTCCTAACGCAATCACATTGAACTCATTACTTTCTTTAACCCACACGCTTCACTATCGTCATACATACTTTTGTTCCATTCAGAAGTCTATTACCACCAACCATATATCACTAACACGCCATAACGCTTCCTATTAATCCTATCATAACGCCTGTTGCAAATCCATAAAACCTAATACAATTTATTCTACTTCTCCCTCATTTTCTCAATCATTTGTTTCAATGTAAAGATTTGATCCACACATCCTCTACATCTTCTAAATGCACCTGTTCTTCACCAATCAGTCTTCAGTCACTCGACGCACCCTTCCGACCAAAATACCAGCATATAACCTTGCTACAACACTCAGTAAATCTTATTCCCCTAATATTTCTATTCAGTTTCCCCTTTTCTCCCTTACCCTTATCTAAGGGTACTATTTACCCGCGGCTCTCCTCCAATCCCCTTGGAACTATAAACCCTCTATAAACGCTTTATTACACAACTTCCAAATCAATCAATCAACCATCTCGCCTCCGTTCTTGATCATTTCACCAGTAATTTCATCTATACGTTGCAGATTTACATTTCTTCAACTTTTCACTCTAACCATTTACCTCCTCCTTATAATAACTCATCGCCCAAAATAACTATTTCTTCTTGCACCATCAAACCCACAACATTCACTATCACCTCTTCATTACTGTTAATGATTGCGCAGATTCTTCGAAGTGTCTTTCCAACACTCCTCTCACACCCTACTTCATCAGTTACAAAAACATCCAATCCCTTTAATATATATATATATATATTATATATATATATATATATATATATATAAATATATAATAATATATATATATATATATATATATATATTATCTATATATATATATTATATATATATATTATATATATATAGATATATATATATATATATATTATATATATATATATATATATATATATATTATATATATATATATATATATATATAAACGCCTCGTGGCGCAGGAGGTTGAGTCTCCGCCTCTTATACGAGAGGACGCTGGTTCAAATCCTCGCGTAGCAGTTGGGTTTTATCTACCTGGGGGGCAAGATTCAAAACTGACTGGCAAACACGTTGGTGGCGCTTGGTTTGGGATCGCCGACCTTAAAGTTCGACTTTCCTGTGATCCCCCCGTGTTACCCTTGCATAGGTCATAAAGCACGTTAAAAGGTAGTTTATATATATATATATATAATATATATAATATATATATATATATAATATATATATATAATATATATATATATATATATAATATATATATATATATATATAATATATATATATATATATATATATATATATATATATATATATATAATAGAACCGAAACGTATGGAGGAACCTTTACTAGTAAAATTAAGTGAAAGAGATCCTGAACCTGTAGATTATATTGGCGTTTCCTTCGGTGTAACAGAACAACTCTTTAAATTCTGGAGAAAATGCAAGTTCCTTCCTATTCACATAAGGTTAGTGAAGAATGGTTTGTTTTTTTAGTTAATTTTACTGTCTTGGGGCATAAATTATGAGTTAATGTACCTGGCGTTGGTTTAATAATAGTGGTAATAATAATAAGATTAAGTACTGTACTTAAAACTACTGCTGCTATACAATTACTTTTTATATTGTGCAGTGATGCTGTGTATATAAAAAAAATATCGTATAAGTTGTGTTTATTTTTTCTGTTTGATCTTAGTCTGTTATTATTTGACTTGTAACTTTTTAATTTGGAAGAGGATTTATTATTTAGGAATACATGATTTAACCCTATTACCCTCTCTGATCAATAATAAATACAACACAAACTTTATTCTCCCAAAAATTGGTATGTATAATTAAATAACATTAAAACCTAAAAATACTTTGTTTTATAAATTTATTGTAGATTATATGTTATATAAATTATAACAAATATTTTTCACGATTAGTAGTTGATTTTCTTTTACAATACTAATTTTTGAATAAGTTTGGTGTAGTAATTCATTGTTGATCAGAGAGGGTGGTAATAGGGTTATAACATGTTTTATGTTTCAATTTCAGTTCTAGTCAGAATGAAAGTGACTGGGGAAACACAATTGGCATTATGATATCACTTCTCAGGATGAATCGCCGTTCCAGTATTTCCAGGAAGTAATAGTGGAAGAAAATTTCATTGCCACATAATGGATGCAGAATTTTATTCGAAAAAACTTTTATGAACAATTTTTATATCGAATTATCTACTGTTTTTTACATTTTTCTCCTTACCATTTTGCGCGCTTTCCATAGTTAATTCTGTTGGCCCGTTCATCAAATCTGAAGGTTCGGTTGAGGTTCTTTTGAAGTTTCTTGCAATGACTTCCGTTTTACGTAGCTGATCGTTATAGTTTAAGTACAGTTATTTATGACGTGGCTAATCCAGACGCTGGGCTTAGACCTCGCGGTCATTTATGTTTCGCAAGGCGATGTCGGACGCACCGTATGTATATTAATATTTTATGTTCAGGTTATTTATTCATACCTTGATAGTTTTACCCGTATCTTATATATTATTTATATATATATAATTGTAGCTCCCTGCAGCTATATTATGAGTTATATTACTGTAATCTCTACTGCAGATATGTACCTTTGTATAATTATTTTATTTACGTATGTAATTATGTATATATCTGTTGTAATGCCTCCTCATTATTAATATCGTTAATGCACGCAAGCAGTACAACTGAATGAGATATATATACTCAGTATAAATCGTCTCGTTTATTCCATACAGTATATATTATAGGTAATGTCGTACCCTGGTATTATATATCACTACTCTATATATTATAATGTGTCATACCTTTATCATATGAGGCGACGGGAGTGGCGACAAGTTCAGGGGGACTGTTTCCTGGTTTTTACAGTGGACATGGTACGGCCACGTAGTAGATGATCACTGTCTCGGCAAGCGGTGTGGACAGTTGAGGTGATGTGTCTTAGGTATACAACCGACCGTGCTTCTGCACACCTCCATTGTGCTGATATCTTAGTTGTCCACTTCGTGGTCTACTTCCGGTAAGATTGTCATTTCCTCAGTGTCCCATCCTGAAAGTCGAGGAAGAGAGGAGACATTCTCCATTTCAGTTCCATGCATATTTGATCATAATTTGTTTTGATGATGGAGTGTTGTTTATACCTGCACGCACTGATCTCTTGACAGTTCACGCACTATCCTTTCCCATATTTTCGAAATCGCTTGCTATTACAGCCTAAGTGAAGTATGAAAATTCTCCTCTGGTGTCTTCTCGTATGCCTGTTTCTCCGTTTATTGATCATTTCTACTATTAGACCCTTTGTCCCCCTCTTTAAATCTCATCAAAGAATGACCGTTTCAGTCCAAAGTGTTTTAATGTTTTCTATCTACTTAAATTTATTCATCACATATCATTTTTATTATTTATGTACTTTATTTCTTTGTGGCTTTTTAAAAAATTTGAATTATGTTGGCTTTGGTGTATACTCTCGCCCCGCATAAGCAGCGTATATGCTTTTGCTTGGGGTCAGACTAGTGGGACTTAGTTTTAATAATTGCTCAGATCGGCATGCAGTGTGGTGTGGACTGTCATGATGTTTAGGGGCTTCGCCTCCGCTCCCTCTCTCGAGGACTCCACTTACCGCCTAGTTGATAAGTTGTACTCATAGTTCAAATTTGATAGCGAAGTCAGTAATATATTAATATTATAAATTTCTTATTATTATTATACTTATAAATAGTTTTTTGATAACAATAAAAGTTAGTTATATTATACCATTTATTAATATCTAATTAATAGTCATAAGAATAATTATTAATAATATATATATAATAACAAGGGTATATTATATATAAGTTACCAAACTAATTTTTTTTTATTTTAATTTAATAAGATTTATATTAGGTCTTAACTCCAACTAAGTTATTATATTGCTTTATTCTAATAATAGACAAAATAATCTTAGATATATATTAGATATAAGATATATTTTTTATATATATAATCTTATATCTTTAATTTATATATATATATTATTATATTATTTAATAATATATATTAATATATATAATTATTATATATTATATTAATATAATATATTATATATATTATATAATATATATTATATATTATATATATATATTTAATAAATAATATATATATATATATATATATATATATATATTATTATATAATAATTTATATGGAGCTCTAAATTAACCAAAAACTAAATATCTAAACATTTAATCTAATTTACTGGACTAGTTTTCGGTGAATACTACCATTATCAAGCTAGATAATTATCTGAATTAAATAATAATATATAACAATAAAATTTTAAATAAAATATAATTAATTATTTAAAAAAATTATCATAAAAATTTATTAATAATAAATTAAATACATATGAATAAATTACAATATATATTCCTAAAAATATGGTAAAATTTATAATTATCCATATAGATAACAAAACACTATCTTCAGATTAAATTTTTTCTAATGTAGTATGATAAATTATATTCAGCTTGGAGCTGGGTGCCATAAATAATATATATTAGGATTTCTAAATGAAATGTGAGATCCGTTTACTATTTTCAAAGTCTAAAACTTTTATTGTAAATATATTGGCTATTCCTTGTTTTAGAGTATTCATGTGTTTAGAGACAGCATGGAATGCAATTATGATTCTTATATTATAACGAGATGTTGCAAAGTTGATTTCTGAGTCTACAAATTATTTATATTTTAAGGAACCAATATGTATCAGCTACCACACATACTCACAGTGCTTGCCACCAGATAAGGGGATTATCTGAGGAAATACGATTGGAGCTAGAGAGGAGGAAGAAGCTCTAGATTTTTTCAGAAGAATATTAACCATTGGTGAGTAGTTTGATAGTATGAATATCTTGCTTATTAGGCTGTGAGTAGATGAATAAACAATTTTATATGATTGAAAGGGTGGTGATTGTGGATGTATATATGATATTATCATTATAACACCTCCTCTGAATTAGTCTCTTCCCTTTTCGGTGTTTTACTTTTTTAAAGAAAAAATAAAAAAGAGGATGTTCCAAGTCGTATAGGAGGATACCTTTATGTTCAGCAATGCGAATAGGAAGACTACGAGTAGTCTTTCCTTTGTAGGGTGCATCACTCACCCGGCACTGGTGTATGTATATATCACTAATGAACATTAGAAGGGTAGAAGAAAAGTTTATCTTTACTTGGAATTTTCCCGCAATGTTTGGTTTTTTTTTATATAAAACTTTAACTGAAAGGCTCTCTCAAACTCGTTCGTCCTGATTAAAAAGATAGTGTTAATTTGGAAATTAAAACCATATATATTTTCCTTTAAATTTTTGTATAACTTTTCTAAAATGTAATATCCACCTGCAATACAATCATTAACATCAATACGTGTTAGCGAGAAGTTTCTTTCCATGTACTGTTAAATTTTGTGACCAACGCAACCTTTTGAATAAATTTAACGGTTGTTCCTAGTATAACATTAATTTTAGTTTGTTCCGACGTGGGGAAGTCTCATTCACTTAGACATAAAGCGTACTCTACGATAGTTGCTAATTCGCAATTCTCCGTATTGAGAAACGTTGGTGTATAAATGCGACTTCCGATATTAGCAGTCTTGTATATGGATATTGCCAAGTGCGAGCATTATCTTAAGCTTAATAGAAATACAATATCTATAATAAGTCATAAAAAACATCCGTCTAAAGTCTTCAACTTAGAACACACCAGACTCTAGTTGTTTAATCACTCTATTATCATATTTTGCATGACCGAAAAAATCCCAAACCCCAACCTTTTTCCTATAACGTTTGTGGAAATTTTTGTTTCCTACTATTCATATATCAGATTAGTTATCCATTGCATAAAAATCAATTAAGTTCAGGTATGTACTCCTAATTTCTTCCATATTTCACTACCTCAGCGTTGACTAAGTTTAATTATGGTAACTTCGAGTCTCTGACTGATCTAAATCAGTATATTTATGATAGTCATATAGATAAGAATTCAATTATCACTCTCTTCGTGCGTCCATATGTGTGAACTAATGTTAGATAACTTAATCTGACGTTTATATCATCCAGTGACGTTTTACTATGTGAACAATACCTCGGTAGTATAGACATATTTGCTCCCCGTCATATAGATTAAGACTTCACAATAGATCTCAAAAATGGACACATAAATAGACGTTACTATTGCAGAGCAGCCCCAAAGCTACAATCAAGACACAACAATACTTTAATCAATCCAACGTTGTTTCTATAAAGACTATAATACATTTGCCTATATATACACACTACTATGATTGAATATATTATATTTCTTTTTATGAGCATGTGTGTGTAGAGTTATATATCCTAACCTTCCAATGCCTTTATCATCGGACCTGTTAAACTCAGATCGGATGGGCATAAAAATATCGCATATTGAAGTTATTGATGTGTCCTATAGCTAGAAGAAAAATAGCTCGTGAACACAACGAAACTGCAAGATTCTCGAGGACTGCCATCAATAATCTTTTAAATCGGCATCATCGGATAATATTTTATAGATATACCGCACAGAGAGAGAAAAGATCCTGAGAAAAAACATCCTCTTAAAAGAGGATAATTGCAGAATTAAGTGAATGATCAAGTGTCACAATATAGAAATGTATTTATCACAGATTTTGAAGTTTATTTAATATTAATCACCAGCACAAATAAGCATAGATAACTACTGAGATGATACTATTGACCCCACAATCAGAATCGTAAGAATTTTAGAAATTTCCCTTAAGAATCCACCCTATTGATGAATAACAAACATAGTGTGACAGCACTTGAAAACACAAAATAATTTAAAGCTTATGATGTGCGTAGTGGACAATAATATTTGAACGATTCTTCACCTCCCAGTAGTCAGACGCAACAGTTACACATCCTTATATTGCTATTCCAATGATCGTTATTCATGACAATAGCACTATTTACTTATGATGTTTAATCTGAAATACTCAGTGACAAGTGTTTCACATAAAGTACTTATATATAATACATTATTTACTAATGAATTCTTACGGACCCATATTGATCGCCCTGATATATATGATCCAATATTGATCTTTATGAATTGAGATTCTAGATGTATTATTTCACACTCCGTCTACGCCGTAGGTGTTTATGTAGGAAAATAACAAATGTCCTAAAATAAAGGTTAAAACATTAGTGTAGATGTTGTTTTTGGCTACTTGGACTGACGCAATATATCTAATTCCCACCATCCACAAGAAATAGAGAGATAGATTATATAAGTAAATATGTCACAGAGACCTCTATTTTCTTATATTTTCCACATCCGCTGTCCACTGAAGAATTTGTTAGTGCATCCATACGTTAGGCTTTCTGATATCTAGTCATTTATTAATACACCTCTCAAAAGATATGTGATAACGACAAAGTGGCATATAAGTATTCTCTAATAATATATATGTAAAGTATTAAATTTATGATAAATTGTTTTTATCAAATATTAGTTAATGTTCACATTGTTTCCCCCAATGTTCAAAATATATATAATGTACCTCATATTATGGGCCCACGCAACTGAGTAAGCAGAGCTGGTATAGACAACCACTTTTTTTGAATTTATTATTAATTCCTCCTGAAAATAGTGTTGAATTGTAAATTATAAACAAGGACAAATATTTTATTACTAAAGTAAATAATTTAGCATTTTGTTTGCATAAAAGATAAAGTTATTTTATTCAGGAATATTTTATATTGATTTTGATAAAATTCTATTAATATTAAAATAAATAAAAGTAGATATAGGCAAATAAAATAGTTTTTGAATTATAATATATATATTATTAATATATATATATATATATATATATATATATTTATATTAATTATATATATATTGAATATATATATATATATAATATATAATATAAATATATAATAAGATTAGATATATATATATAATATATATTATAATATATATTTATTTTATATATTAAAATATTTGTATGATACATTTAATTTATTATATTAAAAAAAGTACTCATATAGGTATTAGTTACAGTGGTTAAAGAGACTTATTACTCAAATACATAATAACGAGAATAGTTTACCAGGTTTCGCCCATATGTGACTATATCTAGTGCGCAGCTTTCGTTTGTTCGCTCCAAAATCTTCTTGACGTTTATCATATATCGATACGAAATTAAATTGAGATGCACTCCCCCTCCTTGATAATTAGGTCGGTGTCTTATAGGATTATGTTATATATCTGTAAATATATATATTTATATATATATATAATTATATATATATGATATATAGTATTATATATATTATAAATTATAAATTATATATTATTATATTAATATATTATAATTATATATTAATATATATATATATTATATAATTATAATAATTAATATAATTATATCATATATATAATATACATATAATATACTAATATTTAATATATTATATATAATTATATATTATATATTATATTATATATATAGTATATTATATGAATATATATATATTATATATTACATTATAATATATATATATATATATATTAATATATTTAATTATATATATATATATATAATATATATATTAATATATAATATTAAATATATATAATACTGTACTCAAATACGGTGTAGAGTAGCGACGGTATATAGTCGACATTGCTCCAAGTCTTAGGTGTTCTAATCTATATTACTCATGAGTATCCTTTAGGATAAGACTATAATCTTCATCTAGTAGAATTAGTTCCCCTCTCATCATAATAAGGCGATTCCCCTCAAATTTAGAGTCGGGTTGTCCATAATTGATCATTATTACGAATAAATATTTTTAAATTTTCCTTAATATAGGTAACTTTATTATTACGCACCTTATAAAATTTGTCTCTTATTTTTTTTTATTTAAATTTCGTATTTACATATAATATACTAATATTACAATTATAACAATTTGTAGTATTAAATTTTCTCCGTTAAGTAATATTTTTAAAATTATAATATATATATATATATAAGTTATTATATATATAAATATTATTTATATATATATATTATAATATAATATATATATATATTTTATATATATTAATAATATATATATAATATATATATATATTAATATATATATTAATATATATATATAGATATAATATATTTATATATAATATAATATATATATATATATATATTATATATATATAGATATATTTTAATATATTATATATATATATTATATAATATAATATATATATATTTAAAATATATATATATATATATAATATTATATATATATAATATATATATTATAGATATATATATATATATATATATTATTATATATATATATTATATATATATATTATATATATATATATATATATATATATTATATTATATATTATATATATTTATTTTAGTTATATATAATATTATATATGTATATATATATATATATACTATATATATATATATATATATATATATATAGGTATATAGTATATACTATATATATATATATATAATATATATGACAATGCTAAGAGAGATGAATAGTTTCATATTGACACAGTTTTATTAACATTTGAATTCAATAGCTATTACAACACTCGAAAAAATTAGTAATTTTTTTAAATAAAGCTTAAGTCCGAAATACTATTCATAATAGTTCCCGTGATTTACAAAACTAACAGCGTCAATTTTAATTAAAAAACACACAAAATCAGTAATAAAAATAATATGAAGCCATAGTTACTATCAATAACCACGCCACATCTTTATTAATTAATAACGAAAAATATTGCAACTGCATCTGACTCAGAGCAATCTGCTATCGTAGCGAAGTTTGAGTCAATACGTGGTTTCGCGACTCTAACGTGAGTCAATAATTATTCAGAAGGAATTAATGAATCATTACATAAGTCGATATAAGAGATGATCAAGTTAGCATAAAATAGATTATTAATAGTTAAATTATTATAATTATGTTATTAATAATATTTATTTATTATTATTTCTTGCTAAAGCAATTTAATAGCGATTATTTTAAAAAAAAATAACTGATATTGACTCGTCAGGCACATCCAAAGTTCCCTAGCCTTAGAGAATAAGGAACTATTTTTTTGACTCCGAGAATTAACAATTGGCACCGATCGCTAATATTAAAAAAGGGGAATCGAGTAGAAATTTATGCCGGCATCTTTTACTTATTTATTTTGTGACAGAATCATTATATTACATTATATTTATTATAATTAATTTATTATATATTTTATATTTAAATTTTTAATATTATTTATTATTAAATATATGTATATATATATATTATATATATATATATGATATCCTCTTGACTTTTAATATTTTTTGGGCTCACTAAAGGCAAGTAGGCGTTACCTACTCTGCCTACCCCCAAAGCCGCCACTGATGATATTTGTATAATTTTTTATTTTATATACAAATATATCAATTTATATATATGTATTATATATATATATTATATATATATATATATATATATAATATATATAATATATATAAAAATATTAAATTGAAAAGAAAATAACATGTTTGCAAATTATACCCAATTAAAGTTGATTGTAAATATGATGCCCAATTTACTTCATAACCGTAACATAAATTCAAAAAACTATTACTATTTTTTTTTACCCCGAGTCTAAGGAGAGTCTCCCAACTTTCAATTTTTCCCTTGAGAGAGAGAGAGAGAGAGAGAGAGAGAGAGAGAGAGAGAGGGAGAGAGGAGGAGGGGAGAGGGGGGGAGAGAGAGAGAGAGAGAGAGAGAGAGAGAGAGAGAGAGAGAGAGAGGAGAGAGAGAGAGAGAGAGAGAGAGAGAGAGAGAGAGAGAGAGAGAGAGAGAGAGAAGAGAGAGAAAGTCCCTCGTTCGAAACTATTCCAATTTGAAAAAGACTTAAAATTATGACAAAAGTACGAACTTTGAACACAAGAAATTTGCCTCGCAATATTTAATGTTTTTTTTGTTTGGACTCCAATTCTGCTCCGAAAAATTGGAGAATGAATTCAAAAAAAGAATATCCTCTTAAAATTTTCTCAACTTTCTATTAAAAAATAATTATTTAAGATATTAATTTTTAGATAAAGTTCAAATTATCAGAAAATACCAATATATATATATATATATATATATATATATATATAAAGCCATATATATTATATATATATTTTATATAATTATTATATATATATTATATATATATATATATATATATATTATATATATATATATGAATTATATATATATTATATACTTTTATATAATATATATAATATATTATATATATATATTATATATATATTTATATATATATATATTATAATATATATATATATTATATATATTATATATATATAATATATATATATATATATATATATATATTCTGGATTTTATGGGGCAAAGGCAAAAGGCCATCAAATTACAGCAGTTTCTGAAATTGCTAAACTAGAGCCAAATTAGAGTGCGACACATACTGATACACGGCGTTCGAAAATGTCCAAGTGAAAGGAAGTTGGGAAAATAGAAGAAGGAAGTGTTTGTTCCAAACTTTAACAGTGGAATACATGAAAGATTGAGCATAGTGGTTACGTCTGCGGTAAGAGAGTTGGACAGAGAAAGGATGAGAATGTGTAGCTTTGAAGTTGGCGTAGTGGTTCACGTTCGAATCCAGTTCAGGCGGTGGCTGGATAAGTCACATTTTGGTCGTCTTCTTCTGAATGTGTCTTCCTGCGGGCTGATTTAAAAGCAAGAGGACTTAGATGATATGCGCACGAGCGTATGTGCACTAACATGAATGACTTGTAGCAGTAGTAGTACAAAAGTGGTAGTTACGGTCTTCTAACCAGAGAGCTCCGGAGTGGAGTTGGAGGCCAGTGAAAATACCCTCCCGACCTCTTGTGTTGCACTTGTCATTCTCAATGGAGGAAGAATGTGGCAAAAAGAGAGAGAGTTTAGTAGAGTATTATTTGTTGTAATAGTGAAAGTATAAAGATATTGACACAACAACTCGACCGACAAATAGAGACTGGGAAGAGTTAGTGAGAGCATAAAAGTTGATGAGACGAAAAGACAAAGACTCCAACTTGTGAAGGAGAGCTCGAATAAGTGAAAACACTCAACATGTGTTAGGGATATATATATAATATATATATTATATAATATATATATATATATATATATATATATTATATATATATTATATATATATATATATATATATATAATATATATATAATTATATATATATATATTTATATAATATATATATATATATAATATTATATAGTATATACTGATATTATATACTATATATAATATATATATATATATTATATATATTATATAATATATATATATTTATATATATATATATATATTTATATTATATATATATATATAGTTAATTATATAATATATTAATATTATAATACTATAGTATATTATATATTATATATATATATATATATATATTATATATATTATATATTTATTATTATTATATCTTTCGCGAATCCAGTAACTTTTTACTACTCGTCCTTCCTCTCTATCCTCTTCTCTCTCTCTCATCTCTCTCTCTCTCTCTCTCTAACTCTCTCTCTCTCTCTCTCTCTCTCTCTCTCTCTCTCTCCTCTCTCTCTCTTCTCTTCTCTATCTGGCTCTCTCTCTTCTGCTTTTCGTTGATGAGTGTATTATGTTTATGTGTTTATTTGTTTGGTTATGGTGTTGTAGTATTTTGTGATATAATTGTTTATTGTATAGGGTTTTGTTGGGTTTTGTGTGGTGTTGTTGTTATATATATTATATATATATTATTATTTTTTTAAGTTGTTGTGTTGTTTTGTTGTGTGTTTTTTTGAGTTGTTTTTGTTTTATTTGTAGTATGTGTATTTTTGTGGGTTTTGTGGTTATTTTAGGGTGGTGGGTGTTTTATAGTTTATTAGATATATATATATATAAGTAGTATAGTGTTTGTGTTGTTTTATGTTATTTACGTATTTTTATATTTGTGTATTATTTGTGTTGTTGGTGTATGTTATATATATATATATGTGTTTTGAGTGGATTTAGTGTATGGTGTATGGTTAGTATATAGGTGAGGTTTATATTTATATCATATTGGTGTGGATTTATTTTATATATTATATGTTATAATATATTATATATATATATAGTATATATCATATTATTAATATATATATAATAATATATACTATATATCATATATACGTTTAATAAACAATAAAAAAGAGAAAAAAAATAAGTGAAAAAGTAAAGAGAATTTAAGCTATCTTTCTTACCTATGGCAGCATCAAAATGTAACTAAGATGTCAAAGGCAACATATAAACAATTATATAGGCTAAATTCTCACACACACAATCTCCGCTAATCTGTTAATTATATATTGTATATGTATATTCTTTCTTTCATTTAACCAATTTTCGCAAAAAACAAGAGAATTTATATGGTGAACATTATGAAATTTGTAAAAGATCGACCGTTTCTATAATGTTAACTCGTAGCTAAGCACGAAGCAGCACGAGTATAGGAGTCGCCTCTGAATACATTACACACACACACACACACACACACACACACACAGTCATATATGGCATATGATAATATATTTTATATCGCTATTTACAATATATATATACCGTACCTCTTCAATATATTATATATATTTATTATGTATATGTACTATATATATAATAATATAATATTTATATATAATTATATATCATATATATATATATTATATATATAGATATTATATTATATATATATATATATATTATATATATTATAACTAATATATATATATATATATATATATCATATGTATATTATATATATATATATATATATATATATATATATATATAATATAGTTTATATATATATATATATATATAATATATATATATATAATATATATATATTATATATATACATACCAATATACTTTTAAAATTCACAACCATACATATAAATCTGTTCCTTGTCGTTATTTTTTCATTTTTCTAAATTTTATTAACTTGAAATAAGGGAAAGAGGAGAAAAAAAGAAGATATTTTATTTTCTGCTTTTTAGAATTTGTGAAAGAGAAATAGAAAATGACATGTTCTTCCTCGTAATTAGTTTTATATACAATCAATTTGGGAATGTATTTCAATTATGATATAATATGAGAACTATGATATATAATATATAATATAATTATATATATATATATATCATATATAAGTCATATATATATTATATATATATATATAGTATATAAATATAAAGAATTTGGATTATTTTATTATTATATATATATATAGTAGTATATATATATATATAAGTGAGTGTACACGAGTTATTGGAGACAAGAAGATTACAGAACCGGAGCTGAGCTGGATTCGCTGATCGCCAAGATTTTTGGAGTGAAAAACCGAATTCAAAAAAAGCCGTATTTAGTTTTGGGGTGGAGCAGTAGCAAGGACGGAGCAAAACATTAAGGAACTACTCCCGATTCCGAGCAATCCAAATATTTTGATTACCTTATATATAGATATATATCCATAACATAATTAATAATTCATAGGACAGAAGACTTGATCTATATTGCTGAGAATATATATATTGCTATAAGTAATAAGAAATTGTTAAACAGCATAGCGAAACAGATGGACAGTATTAAAAATCAATAAGGAATTCTCTCATAACACCAAATATGTATCTCAAATGAATGTTATTATCGAGTCGCGAGGATAAGAAAGTAGATAACAGAATATGATGTTAAGCTAGAACGTGGCAATATATTCATATATTTTACATTTAACTTATATAATACTTATAAGATGAACTCTATTCTGAATATCAGAGCACATCTTCAGGACCTGATAGAAATTTTTTTTATTTTAGATGGTCTTCAGAGCCTATGCTCTTGTGTGCTGATATAAACTTAAAGCACTGTAATTAATTGTGGTGTATTATTAATAGAGAATAATATTTTTTTATCGATATCTTGAATCATGATGTTAATATTCAAGACAGTAATAAGAGTTGTGCGTTCAGACATGCCATGATAATAATACCATTAAACATATCTAATATTCTTTTATTATATTATTATTTTTTGATCCGGTGGCGCCTTTTGCCCCTCCTACATATTGAATAATATAGTTTTCGCCACTATACAGTACCCCGCTAAAGCAGTTAAGCTGACCGCTCGATACGTATTGATCAGATGGCCGTAGAGGTGAGTTATTTTATTAATAACAATAGACTATGAGACTGCATGTTAAATTATACAGGCAATAAGACCAGTCGAAAATAAGAGCACATTTAGTAGATAATCAAGACTAATTAATTATATTTATGAAAAATCAGGAATTCGTTTATAGTCCGCACAATAAAATTTTTACATAGATCTCCGCAATCACCTAGTGAGTACTGGAAATAGATATGTACATAATTATTAATATATATAGTTGAATTGAGCTGAATATAAACTAATATTTAAATTAGAATAATAATAATTAATATAATAATAATAATAATTTTAAGTTTTTTAATTTCATAACTAGTAATATTCTATGAAAATTTTATATTTATAAAAATCCGTTACCTTATCTCAAATATTAAAGATTTATTTGATGATAGTATAGAGACCTAAAATTATCGCATATACTATAATTTTTTATCTAAATTGCCAACTTTTATAAGAACAGATAACTATTCGAAATTCTGTGATTTGTTCATTTCTATCGAAATACCCCTATTAAACGGAGATACTGTCATATATTCTTTACTTTACTCAACACTGTAGACCCGAACTATAGTAAAATGAATTAGCTCTATACAATATACGTATTCTGTTACACATGAATATGTGATTATAATGTATATTATTTAAAATATGATAGTATTACACTACTATTCCTATTCTTTATTCTATGAAAATCAATAATTATATGTAAGAATTCAATATATTAGATAAATATATAATTTACAAACATAAGATATTTTTACTATATATAAACTAATATTACGCGAATTGTTAATAAACTAAATTTTAGTTGCTGTAAACATTATACTTCGTGATATAAATATAATGACCAAAATACGTCAATTCAATAAAGCTATATTATATCTGTAAGTCTAGTGCTGATAAGATAATATTAAAAGATACTTTCGTGCTCGGAAGTTCTCTCTCTCGAAGTGTTAAAGATACCTGAAATCGAGTTATACTAAAACCCTGGAGCGAATGCACGACGATGAAAAACTAGATCCCATATAGTGATAATGATTTGTAGCATACATTTTGAATTTTACAAACACTACCTACAACAATGTTCTTACACTATATAAATAACAAAATATTAAAAACTTTAGATTCACTATCAAACTAGAACACAAATCTTATCAGAAATACAAAGAAGATTAGAAATAAGTTAACACAGACTGACCAAAGACCTCTATGCTGATTCCAATTGTCTTGCCATAAGTTGAAATTGCTTATTTCTTGAATATCCTTAGCTTAAAATCTCTCAAAACTATATTATCTTTTAATTAATTATTATTAATATCTATTTATAGTTAACTTCAATAGTAGTTATATTGTAATAAATTTATTAGTAATAGTGGTCCATAATATATATATATTATATAGATATTTTATATACGTATGATCTAATGTAATATAATTAAATCGAAATCCCTATATTATTGCTGCATCATCTTGTTCGTACATATATAATGTATATTTCCCAATAAAGTCTATGTGAATTGAATATACTATATAGAATTATGGCGACTTTTCAGTAAAAGGTTAGGCAGGTAAGGCAACGCCTTAAGATCATTTTGTTATTATGATAATATCTGACATAATAATATACTTAACTCAGAAATTATTAATTACACTTAATATAATAAAAAATATGTCATATAAATAATGAGTAATTAAATAACCTTATATTATCTTTATATATATATAATTTAGTCAGTGATTAAAAATCAACGAGAAATCAGCTAATAATACAATAGCTATAATATATTAAATTAATGTATAATATGCTAAGATTATTGATTGAAATCGAATAAGATGAATAACACGGTAATATGTTTCGTGTCGAAAGCGACCTGTTAAGCCCTACTCATAACAGTTTGCAAAAAGATTCCTGTTTTTAAAATGTGTGTTTCTAATACGATATCCAATGTCTGGTTGAGCACTGTAGCATTTCTGATGCTTAATTAAAAATTAAAAATAGGATCCCGTTGATTCTTTTAACTTAGCAAACTTGTATTGCTATTCCCGTGTGGTCTTTCTGAAATCACAGTTGCCACTTTAATTTTTTACATATAAATACACAGTTATTAAATTTAGCATTGCGTCAGACTTAAGTAATTAATAATAATATTAATAAAGTAATAATTTAATGTTAATGTATTAATTAACTAATTAATAATTTATGCTAACTTGATCATCTCTAAGCCATATCTTACATACTTAAATTTAATATTTTATTAGAATTTTACATAAAGAAATATGAGAAACAATCAATTTAGTTCTCATTCGGTGCAATTCAGATTCTATCAGACTCGCTATTAGACATGTCTACATAAGGCTTGCTTAACAAATTATAATGCCCCTCGGCAAGACAATCATTAAGTGTATAGTGTTATATTAATATGCTCTTACACTAATTCGTTTGGAACGTGTGCGGGAGTATAGAAATATATATTACTCTCACAACGTATACACATAATCTTATCCTATTAATCTGTTTTTATTGTAGAAGCGGCGTGTGAGATTTTCTAAAACTTAGGACTGCTACTACAACTTGAGAGAAGATCAACAGTCATTCTTAATTCTCTACATTAGTTATGTATTATACAAGGTTATGCTAAGTTGATCTTTGAGTTTGAAATGAATAACGCTCATAGCTTTTCTAAATTAAAAGAGAGTTTATTATATATTTATTATTTAAGTGAAATTTTAATTTAATTTTACCAAAGATTAACCCTAGTAAATTTTTATGATACATAGTTCTTGAACAGAAGTGTATCTTTTTAATTAACAATTATTATAGGATCTGTTTATCAGAGTTTTCCCATACATGTTCCGAGTAAAAATTACCTGTTCTGGTTAATTTGGATATTGCGTTATATTGTATTATTATTTTAAGTTTTATGTTATACAATATTTTCTATATTATCTTTTCCTGTGTTACGATATGACCATTATTATATAAAAGTCTATATGGCTCAACAAGTGTTTCTTTGAGTGATTGTGCTTGCAATTGTTGCACGTAAGCGGTTGTTTTGTTGTTTGTATTATATGATAACATCACTTCATTCTCTTTCGCATATGCTGGTTTTTATATATTATGATATATATATATTATATATTAATTATATAATATATTATATATATTATTATAGTATAATATATATTCAGTATGTATATAATATATATATATCTGTGATATATATTATATATTTATTATACTATATAATATATATAATATACTATTATTATTTATATATATATATATATAATATATATATATATATGTATAATATAGCTATATACTATATATATATAAAATAATAAAGATGATAGTGTGTTGCGTATTTTGTCAATATCCCTGTAATATATTAATTTTCCAATAATTTACTCGAGGATCACTGCCACTTAATAATTACATAGCTCTTCTTACCTCGAGAATGCTTTTGTTCGGCAGACTGATGAAAGATTAAAAAAGATTTAATTTGCTAAATGGAGAACAACTCCAAAACTGACCCATTATATATATTTGTAAAAAAATATAAAAAAAGATACTAGAGCTATTCAAATCGGACTCTGGGTAGAGAGAAATTATTGTCGCTTATGTGGTTATTGTCTACCGTGAGCTCAAAATCGGTTATTCGGAGTCGGATCTCTCT
>JABUQX010035808.1:12500-17615 GCA_015478945.1 Trachelipus rathkii | reverse complement strand
TCGTGTTACTCCCGCTACTCGCCATCTTTGCCGCATAACGGTACTTACCTAACCACCTAAACCTAACCTAACCTAACCTACTCACTTTTACTCCTAACCTACACAAACCTAACCTAATCCTAACCTAACCACTAACCTACCTACCACCTAACCTAACCTAACTAACCTACCTAACCCAAGCCTGACCTAACCTAACCTTAACCTAACCTAACCTAAGCCTACCTAAACCTAACCTACCTAACTAACCTAACCAACCTAACAACCTAACCTCACCTAACCTTAACCGAACCTAACCTAACCGAAACCTAACATAACCTACCTTAGCCAACTAACCTAACCACCTAACCTAACTAAGCCTAACGTAACTACCAACCCTAACTAACTAACTAACCAACCTAACCTAACCTACCTAACACTAACCTAACCTAACCTAACCTAACCTAACCTAACCTAACCTAACCTAACCTAACCTAACCTAACCTAACCTAACCTAACCTAACCTAACCTAAACCTAACCTAACCAAACTTAACCTAACCAACCTAACCTAACATAGACTAACCTAACCTAACCAACCTAACCTAACCTACCTAAACCTAACCTTAACAAACTATACCTAACCTACCTATATATATAAACCTACCTAACCTAAACCTAACTAACCTAAACCTACCTAACCTAACCTAACTAACTAAACTAACCTACCTAACCTAAGCCTAACCTAAACTAACCTACTAACCAACCTAACTAACCTAACCTAACCTAACCTAACCTACCTAACGCTCGAATACCTGACCTAACCTAAACCTAACCTACCTAAACTTAACCATACCTAACCTAACTAACCTAACCTAACCTAACTTAACTAAACCTAACGTACCTAACCACCTAACCACTTACTTACTTACTTCCTTAACCTAACTAACCTAACCTAACCTAACCTAAACCTAAACCTAACCTAACCAAACCACCTAAACTAACTAACTAACCGGCCCCCCCCCCCCCCCTCCCCCCCAACGCAACCTAAACCTAACCAACCTAACCTAACTTAGCCTACCCTAACCTAATCACTGACGTTTTGTCTACGCAAAATTTTTTTTAACTCTTTTTTTCTCGCTTTTTAACTCTTTTTCTACATTTTAACAGTAAAAAAAACTTTTTCTCATAACTAGACTATACGAAAACACATTTATTACGCAGAAGAATGCAAAAATCACGTAGTTGTTCACAATAGAAAAAACACAAAAGATACGCAAAAAAAAAAAAATGGGAGAGGTTAAAAAACGTAGGGAAGACGTTATAGCCTTAAGAAGATTGGTCGTTTTGCCTCCCGCGGATACTAGAAACGCGTCCTACGCTCGTGGGTGACGTGCTATTAGACTCGTTCTTGATATTATGGTACGAAAAAGAAGAAATACCTCACGTAAGTTAGGTTTCTTACTAAAATAAAGAAAATCAAACGCACGAAACCCGCGTGAAAACTGTTTGCGAATAATAATATTTTCACGTATATAAATATCAAATTTTGTAAACGATATCTCGCGTAAATGTAACCTAAACTAACCTAACCTAACCTTAAGCTAACCTAATCTACTGAATATTATTTTTTTTGTATTTTGACAAAAGATGGTCAGCAGATACTTTCTAGAAATCGATCTTTCTTATATATAAGATTTCGCGTAAAAAATTCTTTGCAGATTTAGCTGAAACGATTTGTGTGGACACCAAGCACCCGTTAACCCCACAAAAATTCAATGTCACCAAGGTAATATTAATGGCGTCACCAAAATCAACGAGAAATATTGGACCAATCACCGAGTGAGTCAATAATCCCCAGGACTAAATGAGATTACCGGTCATTCCCTTTTAATATTGTAAAACAGACTCCGCGAGGTTTTATCCTATAATAATTACCCGCTGTATACCTACGTTGAGTAAAGATTTCTTTGTGTAATATATATATTATTAATATTATTCTACCGTTCAATAAACAAATTCACAATATTGGTTTTTAATGATAGTTTCCCACGATCCCATGAGAATTATTTTATACCAATATCAAACAATTATACATTAATTAATTCTACAAAACTTAAAAAGTATCTTTTTAAATTTTAATTGATGGGATATTTTTTGTATTATTTACGTAATAGAGATTCTTCTTTTGGAAGCACAAACTCACGTAAATTAATTTGCAAAGTTATGTATCCAAATCACACGTAAATATGTTATATAGTTTCGGCACAAACCACTGATTATATTGCAAAAAATAAACCAATTTTTAAACGTCAAAAAGTATCAAATTTAATTAAAAAAATCTCGCGCGAGGTTATCTATAGAATTAAGCGTATCACCTGATAAATTGTTTGTAAATACAAAAGATCTCACTAAATAAATTCAAATACTTAATCGCAAAATCTAACGTAAATTGTATATATTTGCACACGAATCCTACGTGGGAATTTATAACCAGATAAACCATATTCAACTCAAAAAAGTACTCAAACATTTCATAAAAGATTCTCGCGCATATATTCCAATGAAGAATAAGCGGTAATCTACGAGAAAAGTTCTTGTATTAAATAACAAAAATCTCACTAAATAAATTCTCAAAAGTACTAACAAAATCTCACGTAAATTATTTATAAAGTTTTCACACGGGGGAAACGCCACGGGATATTTAATAACCATAAACAATTCAACGTCAAAAGAAGATGTCAAACTTCATAAAAATCTAGCCGGAGGTTTCTCCTATGAAGCTCCATGTTGATGCTTCAAAGTTTCTTTTCAATACATAATCTCACGTAAAGTTAAATTTCAAATTAGAGACCAAATCTCACGTGAAATTGTTATTAGTTTTCCCACGAAACCATCGTGGAATTATGTTATACCCTAATAAACCATTTCAGCCCTAATAATGCATATATATGGAAATGCAATGGAATATAATTTTATCACTAAGTATTAGCAACCTTTTACTTAAGTTCTCTGAACACAAAAACTCACGTAAATTAATTTCCAAAAGTTATATCCAAAATCACACTAAAATTTTATACGAGTTTCTGCACCGAAACTCACGTGGATTATATTTGCAAAAAAATAAACCAATTTTAACGTCAAAAAATATCAAAATTAATAAAATAATCTCGCCACTTATTTATCCTAAAGAATTAAGCGATATCACGTGAGGGTAAAATTCTTTGTGATAAATCACAAAATCTTAAGTAAATAAATTCAAAGTACTAACACAAAATGAATCACCTGAAAATTCGTGATTAGTTTAACACAAACCTTACTTAGGAATTATTTTATAACCAATAAAATTAGCGGGGTCAAAAATATCAAAATTTCATAAAATATCTTCGCGCGAGTTTATCCTAGAAATTTAAGCTATATCGACGTGAGTATTAAGTTCATTTTTTAAATTCGTTTATAGTATATTTCAAATTATTAACCCATAATCTCACGTGATAGTTTCTATTTAGTTACACGAAACCGACGTTTAAATTGTGATACATAGTAAGCAATTCAACGTAAAAAAAGTATCAAAAATTTCCATATATAAAGATTATCTGCGCTCGTATTGTTTTTTATCCTTGAAGATTAGCTATATCTACTAGGTAAAGTTCTTTTTTAAATACAGAAAACAATCTCACTAAAAATTTTATTTCAAAGTTATGTAACCAATATTTTTCTTCTAATGTTATTTATTCTTGCTAGATCTGAAATCCTACGGTGTATATTTATGTTTATAAAAATAAACCAATTTCAACTTTAAAGAAATATCAACCTTCATAAATAGATATCCGCGTAAATACTTGGTGATTTTAGCGTATTCTAACGTTTAAGTTCTTTAAAACACAAAACTCACGTAAATTACAGTAATCATTGTTTTTTATATTATTTTCAGTTGAAACAACAAATGGTTTATATTGCCAAAAAATTTATATTAAATATAAAATAAAACAATTTTAACGTCAAAAAAGTATAAAAATTTTATATAAGATATCTCGCGCACTTTATCCTATGAAAATGAACTTATCTAGCGTGACTAAAGGATCTTTTGTAAAATACAAAAATCTCACGTAAATATTTTCAAAATTACGTAACCAAAATCTCACGTGAATATTTGTTATATAGTTTCCGCACGAAACACACTGTTAAGTTATAACCATGATAACCAATTACCAAAAAATAAAAATAAGCGAAGCAAATAAAGTATTAATATATCTCAGTAAGATTTTCCATGGATATTGTACAGCAATTACGAAGTAGGGTTTTTCTTTGTAAATGCAAAATCTCACGTAAATTAGTTCAAAGTTATGGACTGACATAACGGTGACATATTTTAAAGCAGTGTGACACGAGCAATTATCATAATCATTATTATCATCACAACAACTTTTCTTCACAAAAATATCAGACGACCGTGTTTGACGACATCTTAAACTGTCAGTCCTTTGCCCATCTCACTATCTCTTAATAATTTTTATAAACAAGGGTATTCGGGCATTGCATTTTACTCTTTGCAGAGCGAAAGACTGGTTAATTGCTTTGTTAATATATGCCCCTTCTTTTCATGGGTATATATTTTCATCTCGCTTGTCAGAAGTTCAAAGAGAAGTGTAAGTTTAATGTGTGAATAAGAGGGATGTCTTGGTTTTCTCAATGGCATATTGTACTATTTGTCTTATACCCCGTAAAGCAGACAACTTCTCATACATTAACACATACACACACACACGCGCGGACACACACTCACCATCAAACACACACCATCACACGCACACACAGACACACAACACACACATATATATATATAATATATATATATATATTAATATATATAATATTATATACTATATTAATATATATATTATATACTTAGTATATATATATAATTATATATTATATATATTAGACATTATTAAAAGGACTCTCTCTTGCCGCATTTGTCTACGGGCTGAGCCCCTTACCCTCCCTACCAGTAAAGGTAGTAAAAATAATATATTATATATTAATATATATATAATATATATATATATATAATTATAATAAATATATATATATATTAATAATATATATATATATAAATTATATATATATATATATAAAAG
>JABUQX010035808.1:0-5000 GCA_015478945.1 Trachelipus rathkii | reverse complement strand
ATAGCCATTTGATTCTAGTATTACCAAAACTATGTTAGTTTTGGGTATAATGAAGGAGACATTATGAAAATGCCCAAAACCCGCAAGCTGTGAATATTGAGTAAGTATTAAACACCATTACACCCACTTTTATTTTTTTTTTTTTTAATTTGTACTTTGCTTTTTGCAACTCATATGGAGCAAACCCTTTTCAAGAGGGGAGAGGCCAAAAAACAAAAGAAAATAAACCGCTACCAATCACTTTGCCTAACACAATTCCCCGGGTGGGCGCAGAAGTGGAATCTTAAAGAGAGGGAAGATTGATACAACAGGAAAAACAGATGAAGGCAGAATTTCACAGAACAGAGGTGGCTGGAAATGTTACATCACTAAAGTGGAATTACTCTCACTATCTTATAAAAATATGATATGATGTTTTTAATTTTATAATAGTGACAAATTACGTATTAGCTAGTATGTTTAACAAGGAACCAAAACCCTCACGTGACATTATTAAATTGAATTATATTGAGCTTCAAAGTTTATGTTAAACATACAAATGAAAGAAATGAGGGTTTCTTCAAACAATTTTAATCCTATTGGTAACTGTATTGTTTGGTTGTTCATTTTGTTTAAAATGCTTTAGTTCTTATCTTTTTACTACACTCAATTTTAAAATTTAATTTTTAAGTTATTATAATTTATTTATAATATATATATTTATTAAGATTATCTATTATTATATTATATATATAATTATATATATATAATATTGAAAATTAAAATAAATTGAAAATAAAATATAAATGTTACATAAAAAAAGTTTTGTTGCTACTCAAATTTTAAAATGTTGCATTTATCTAATTTCTGAAACTCCAAACATATGATAACAAAAACTGGGCGGAGTTTCCTACCAAAAAAGGAAATCGGTTGCTTCTGTATCTTTTTTAAAAATTTATTTTATTAATTTTTATCTTCTGTTAGAGTTAAAATGTTTATTAATGTGAACTACTCTCTTGTAGTAGTAGTAGTAGTAGTTAGTAGTAGTTTTTAGTAGTTTAGTAAAGCTAGTTAGTAGTAGTTAGTTAGTAGTTATGTAGTTTAGTCCATTCTGGACCAGGGGATCGAACACCTGACCTCTTGCTTCTCGACTTGTCGTCATACCGTACTTAAGCGACTTTTGTGGCAGGAACGTCTGGAATTTCAGAAATAACTTCAATAGGTTTTTTTTTAAATATAATTAATTTTATATATAACTAAAATAAAATTTAAAAAGTAAATTTAAATTTTAAAACAAACTTAATTGATTTCTGATAATCTGAACAGATATGGGCGGAATTTCACTTTTGCCGTAATGAAATGTGCTGCAGTTCTTCGCAATTTATAGCAAAAAAAGACAGAAGACAGAAAAAAAATAGTGGTTTCAAGATCTAATTGTAAAAAAAAATAGGTTCAAAAATTCAAATTTGTGCGAACTGGCATTCTTTTGTAATCGTAAAGCTTAAACATGTCACCGTTACCTAAATAAAATATTTCCAAATCGAACCTAACCCAACCTAATCTAACCTAACATAACCCTAAACGCATAACCTATCCCAAATACTAACTTAAGCTAAACCAAATCCTAACACTAACACGTATCAATTCATTTCGGTCAAATGTCATGACACGCTGTCAAAATATAGAAAATATGTATTGCTATCATTTATTCTGTTTGAAAAAGTGATAGTTTTATCCATTATATATTATAATATAAATAATATAATATATAATATATATATAAATTTATATATATTCAATATAAATATATATATATTCTATAATATATTATATATATATATATATTCTTATTTCTACTATATATATCTACCTCCTATGAAAATGGATATTTAGATATATTGTGTGTGTGTCTGTGTGTGTGGTGTTGTGTGTGTGTTTTTATATTAATACTAACGTTAGGATGAAATGGAACACATAACATATAATTACAAACTAATATATAAGGGCTGCAATAGTAATTATTATTGATCCGTTGCACACCTTTTCTCGCATATATGTCTTTATATAATTGCCTATGGAAAATATACATACTCACTACGTACTACTACTACTACTACACTCTACTACACTCAATATCAAGATGCTTTTGTTCCCATTTTTATTGCTTTTTTGCGCGTTCCGATTTAGACTGTAACAAATCGTACCTCACATGCTCGGGGAACGCTAGACCGAACTCTGGTTCGGTGAGATACGCCTTATTGGTCAAAATAGTGGTGAGAGGAACAAGTTAGTAACATTACCTCCCACATTGACTATATATATATTAGTAAACTATAATGTAAGTAGTTTAATTAGTATATATTTAATATATTATATAATATAATAATATTATTATTATTATATATACTATTATATATATATATATAGTACTAAATATTACCTATATACTTATGTCTATATATATATAATATATCGGATAGTATATAATTATATATCTTTATATATATTGCCTAAAAAACTTTAGCATATATATACGTTATTGAATGTTTTCATGTGAGCTTACACGCAAATTACTCCCACAGAGAAGGTAGGTACAATTTTTATTAACGATTACACAAGTCTTCACAGACAATTAAAACAGCACACCACAATGTCCACAAACAGACACGAAAACCTGTGTCGTCAGTTGAGAGATTGAGAGATTGAGAGATGACGGAGCAAATGTTAAGATAGAAAGTAATATCCTGAAGGCGACCGAGTAAGTAGAGAAAGTTTGAATGAGAGAGAGTAGAGAGAGTGAGAGAGTATCTCACATCAAGTATTTAAAACGCATAGTCAACATAATGACCCACCTCTTTTACTGATATTATGCTATTCTTATTGAGCTCATCTGTCAAGGTCCATATATTCGAATATAGAAAGAGGATATATGAGAGAGTATATTCACTCTTTGGAAGCCGTGTAGAGAGAGAGATGATAGATTGACCCGAGCTACTCCTTGAGAGAGAGAAACCACTACAATATTAAACTGCACATATATGCATAAATAACGGATGATTACCTTGACTCGTTTCTAGTTAAATCTTTTTCTGAAATTAATTATATTTGAGAGAGAGAGTAGAGAGAGAGAGGACGATAGAGAGAGAAGAGAGATGGAGAGAGAGAGAAACCATGAATGAGATAGATGACCGATTCCCGTGAATGAAGTACCATAGAGGAGATGAGTGGAGAGGAGAGTTAGAGAGATGGTGAGTTTGCGTAACGAGAAAGAGAGATTAGAAGAGATTTGAAGAGGGATTGAGGAGAGAGGATGAGAGAGAAACATCAACTATTAAGATACGCAATGCAATAACACACTCCACTCGCTGTGTGTGTGTGGTGTGTTCTTTTTAACGTGGTTTTTAGGTAATTGGAGCGGTCTGTTTCCTTAAATAATTTGATATAAGGAATAGAAATTAATAATATAAAAAAAATGAGAATAGGTTATTATTGAAAAAGGTGATAAAGGATGTTAAGAAAGGAAAAACTGAATAGCATATAATAGAGCTATATCCCTTTAATAAATAAAAATATAATAAGAGAACATACTTAGGGTATGTTACACAGCTAAAATTGATATCATACATTAATCTATTACATACATATAACCATACATACAAACAATACATACATACAATAACATACATAACATAACATAACATACATACATACTACATACATACATACAAATACATTTATAGTTATATATTTATATATATATATATATAATATAATATATATTAATATATATATAATTATAGATAATATTATATAATATATATATATATATATATATAAATATATTTATATATAATCATATATATATATATAATAGATAGTAAGTTAATCATCACTAATATATACAGTATATATAGTATATTATTAATATACTATAATAATAATCACTTTAATATAAAATATATATATATTCATTTATTTAAAAAGCAATTTTCAAAATACCAAAATTTTTAATATAAATTTATTTTTTTTAAAATAAAAAAATATAAAAGTATTCTTCTTGCCTCTTAACTTAAGATGAATACTGAAATATTCCAACTTTTCACCGTTCTATTATAGTTTACCCTATATATGATCTACTTTCATATAAAGGGCCTACTACATTTATATAGTTAAACGCCTATATGTAAGGTGGCCGATAGAGTTCTAGAATTATGATTCTTCTATTCTTTTGATCACTTGAGAAAAAGTTATGTTTTCTTAGCGCTTTTCAAAAGTTTAGCTTAGGGAAAATATTTTTTTATTCATGTAAATTGATTCGTGGGCAAAAATTATGAACGTGTAAGTGACCCGTAGGAATGCTAAATCCTCTAACAATTCAAATTATGACTGTTTAGATAAAAATTTATTTGATTAATTATTTAAAAAAAAATTAATATTCTATGATGGATTATGATAAGTAACTTTATAAAAATTAGTAAGTATGGATCTGTAATGCTCAAGATAGAGGTTTGTATCCTCTAAACTTAGTTGTGAAAAAGTTATCATCAAGAAAGGAAATTGGATTAATTGCTCTTTAATTGAGCGAATATGCTTTTGTTGTCTATAGTTATGTTTTTTGATTTTGTTTTTGTGTTTTTTTTTCATTTACAATTGATTCTGGACACTGGAATTTTCATTCCTCTATTACACCACGCAGAAGTTTTTGTTCCCTTAGCAACTTCAATATATTGCCCTAGAAAGACTTTTTTCATCGAGTTTATTATTGCCAAAAAAATTTATCAAAAACAAACATCACATTTAAAAGATGATGTAGTGATTAAAGTGGACAATTTGAGCTATTTAGTAAGGATATAGATTAGCAAACTTCTGTACTTACTCTCTAATAAGAAATTACCGTAGACCTAATAATAGAAGTATATTAATTTATAACTTATACATATTCGCTCTTGGTAGCAGGTTTCATAAAAGATTTTATGGTTTCTGAAGAAGGCTATCTAAATTATCTGAATCTTATTTCGAAT
>JABUQX010035807.1:0-47500 GCA_015478945.1 Trachelipus rathkii | reverse complement strand
ACCGGAGCCGGAGCCGGAGTCGGTTTTTCAATATTATGAAGCAGGAAAATAAAATTACCTGCTCCGCCTTAAAAAAAAGATTTTTTTTTTTATGGGAAATTTGTTTTGTATACAGAGTTTATGAAAATTTCAGAGGTGAATGCTCAGATTCCAAAAAATACCCCCTCTTTCCAACCTTAGCCTATGTATATATGTGGGTGTATGTGTGCGTGTCTGTGTGTGTGTGTGTGTGTGTGTGTGTGTGTGTGTGTGTGTATTTGAATACGTATGCGTCTGTAAATAACTGCATATGTGTAATTAGGTTTATAAGCACTTATCAAGTTCAGGTCAATTTTTTGCAAGTTCCAAATATAAAATAGAATAATTAATAAAAAATAACATAAATTTAGCAAAAAGAATGAGGAAATGATGAATAATAAACTTTTAGTAAAAATATTAATTGAAGGACATACTAAAACTCAAAAATTAGACTAAACATTATGAATTATATTTCACAAATAGAAATTTAAACTAAATTAACTTTCCCTTCATTTTCCTATTTTTCTCAGAACTAATTCGTTCAAGGCGTCGCAAAGAGCAATGACCATAGTCAGGCGGCCGTCAAATAAAGAGTCTGGAAACATGCAAACGGAATGAAATGGAGCCTAGGATCTTTACCAGAATAAAGAACATTTTGTTAACATGCATATGTATTAGTTGGCATATATTATTATTATTATTATTATTATTATTATTGTGTGTGTGTGTGTGTGTGTGTGTATATTAATGTGTGTGTGTGTGTGTGTATTATTATTATGAACAATTTCTTTATGCTCTTAACATTTATTGGCCAATAAATACTTTTATAAAAGTATTGTATAACTATTCTTAGAAAGTACTTTTGTAAGTATTAATATTATTGTAATATTAATAATAATATTAATATTAATAATAATAATAATAATAATAATAATAATAATAATAATAATAATAATAATAATAATAATAATAATAATAATAATAATAATAATAATAATAATAATAATAATAATGTGTGTGTGTGTGTGTGTGTGTATTATTAATTATTATTATTATTATTATTATTATACTGTATGTTAAGTCTCGTTGTTTCACAAGCTTATTTACCCACTTATAATTGCGCGAAGGTTTGGAATGGCGGCTTCTGAGGTGACTAACTTTCGTGGTGTGAAGCAACTTTTGAGGGACGCGAAATGTTTTTTTATTAAAAATTTCAATTTTGTCGGTTAACATTTAAAAATCAGAAAACTTTAACAATAAAAATTTGAAATATTATTTTGTCTTTTATTTATAACTATTTTATTTTGCTTTTTTATGTAATATTATTTGATTTCATAAGAATTTTAGGATTTGTAATCAATAATAATAATAACAAGAAGCGTCGCTACGCTCCGCCAGAACGCAAGCGTTCAGGCTTGTTTTTTGGGCGAGCGGAACTCGCGAAATGTGTTTTATACCTTGTTGCTTAATCAACGCACAAAAGGATCGAAAAATGCGTTTCATAAAAAATTAATATTAATAGTATATAAATATACATAAAAATAGCTTAAATTTTATTATAAATTATTACTTTAGTTGTGAAGCTATAAATTAATTATTGTATATATTTTTTTCTTTATTTTAATCACCCAACAACAGTAAAAGAAAAGGGGGACAAAAATGGCAAGTTTAAAAATAATAGTATATATATAATAATAATAATAATAATAATAATAATAATAATAATAATAATAATAATAATAATAATAATAATAATAATAATAATAATAATAATAATAATAATAATAATATATGAATTGGTATTTCCACAAAATTTTACGCGTTTCTTCCTTATACAAGATTAAAAATTAAATGTATAAATAAATAAAACTAAATAAAATAAAAAAAATGTATGACATTGTCTGATATAATGAATTAAAAAAATATATATTTAAAATTTTAAGTTTTTTTTATACCAAAATCGGAAATGAATTAAAAAATATATATACATATTTAATTTTTTTATATACTAATATCCGAGTAACAAAAATCAAAAAAAAAATATATATTAAGGAAGGTCCTTGAGTTATTTCCAAGGAAATTTACAAAGGAAAACCCCAAAGGAAGGGAAAACCTGATAATGAACCTTTAAAACTTGCGTAATTCCAAATTTAGTGGACTGTGATCCAAAATTCCAAGATTTAAGGGGGGGGTGTAACTTTCTTTGTTTTTGTCAAATCATTTAAGGGTACCTTGGGGAGGGAGGGAGGGGGGTTGTTTTTGATATAAATTTTGAAGTATTCTAAATGAGAGATTGATCTTAATATTAATAATTGTACAGTAGTAGTAATATTTTTGTTGTACTTGCAAATAGAACAAGGAATGATAATAATCGAACTGTAAATTAAATAAATCACCAACATGTCTGAGACATCGAAAAATTATCTTTGTATAAACCAAATATGAGGATTACATTTTTGAATGCTTCAGGTAGGGTTGGTCGACCATTGGGATTTTCCGCATTGTACCCCACAGGGACACGAAATTGAATGTCACACCGTACCGGTAAGCCGACCTACCCTAGTTTTAGGTGTGTGAGATATAAGACTCATCTGTTTTCTTCTTGGAAATGGAGATATTCTTTGATCTTCCGCTGCTTATTCTATTGCGAGAGTTACTACCAAGACTGCAAAACTAAAGCCTAGAGCAGCAAGATTTTGGGCGGAGCCAGACAGGCAGGCCAAAAGTACCAAACTCCACCAGTCACCAATTCATGATGTTATATTTCAGAAGCTGAAGTTAAGAATGTTAATGAAAGTGAATGTCACTTTTGTTTTCAATTCTTTCTTGTATTCTCTTCTCTTTCTTAACATAAATATTGGTTCTTAATTTCATCCTTCTACTGCTAGAAACCAACATTTGAACGTTTTTTTAATTAATAAAAGGTTGCTCCTTACCTGTTCAAGGAAGGAGGCTCTCAAAATTGCTTCCCCTCATCTCAGTTCATCCCAACTAGCAGTCTTGAGAAACAAACATTTACCAGTCTAGAAACCAACATTTGAACAGTTTTTAATTAATAAAAGGTTGCTCATACATGTTCAAGGAAAGGCTATCAAGGAAATAGCTTCTCATGTCTCAGTTTCATCCTTCTAGCAGTCTTGAGGAAACCAACATTTGAACAGTTTTTTTTAATTAATAAAAAGGTTGCTCATACCTGTTCAAGGAAAGGAGGGGAAGCTCTCAAGGAAATTGCTTCCTCTCCTCATGTCTCAGTTTCATCCTTCCAGCAGTCTTCAGGAAACCAACATTTGAACAATTTTTAATTAATTAAACAAAAACATACTAATCAAGAAGAGGTGGGGCTGTCAAATTGCTTCCTAAATCCGTAAGTAAGAATCGATCCCAAGACTTTCACGATCAATAGATTTCCTCTCAAAACCTATTTAAGGAAACCCATTATATAAGATTTAAGGATCCCCATTATATAAGACTGCAAGAAAAAAAGGTCTTACAATCTTATAATATTTTTACTACTTCCTCATTATGCAGTTTCTCAAAACAGGAAAAAATAAATTTATATATTTTTTTAATTTTTAAGTGGCCTTATAAGAGCTTTTATTTTTATCGTTCAATATTATGTATTTATGTGTATTATTATTATTATTATTATTATTATTATTATTATTATTATTATTATTATTATTATTATTATTATTATTATTATTATTATTATTATTATTATTATTATCATTTTTTTTAATACTAAAATTCACAACTCACTTAACAGAGGAAGAAACTAAAAATTTTCCTATCATGGAGACGAACTCTGGACATTGAATCATGACTTCGATTTGTTACTGTATACGCTACTCAAACGTATGTTCTGTTCTTGTCAATCATTTTGAGATTCTCACTTGTAAATCTTTAAATTCTGTAATGCTGTACGCTCTGTTTTTCTCAATCACTTTTTAAGTTGTAATGCTGTATTTTATGTTTATCGCATTCACTCCAAGAGTCTCGAGTCTCACATGTTCTGTTCTGTTTCTCTCATTCACTCAAAGTTGCAATACAGTATATTCTGCTTTTCTCATCCACTCTAAGAATCTTAAATGCACATCTTTAAAAGTTGTAATACTGTATGTTCTGCTTTTCTCATTCACTTTAAGAAACTCACTTGCATAGCTTTAAATGTTATAATAGCTAGTGCATGTTCTTTTTTTTCTATTGCTTTCAAAAACTGTCATTACGCTTAACGCTTAACAACAATTAATTTATTTTATTTCATCCGGAAAGTGAAATATCGATCAAACTTTAAAAACTTTCAAATGGAGGTTCCGTGAAACTTTGGTATCTGATTCTTAGCAGGCATCTTAAGACTGGCGTAACTGAACCTAACGCCCCCTAATGGGAACACAATAACAACTCTAGAATTCTTTATGAAATTAACCAGCAGTGTTTAATATAACATCTTTTGAGATAAAAATTCGATTAAGGTAAGCTATCCTTTAACTTATAACATCTTAAATTTGATTTTATTCAATTATTTTTGGTAACTCTTGCGGCTTTTAATGGTAATACTTTTAAATGCAAAATCAATAGATAAGTCCATAGTTTAATACCTTTAAAATATGGCTTTCACTAAATGATAAATTACTTTTAATTCGCGATCTTAAAAATCAAGAATCCATATATTACTAACATATTCCAGATAATCGGGATATTTACTTTCCATTCATTTAAGAAAGGCCAGTGTAAAGAGCCACGTTTAATGACGAGCCCTCCAACAATACATCATAATTTAAACACCTCCATACTACATCTCAGCAAACCTACAGTTGCACTCACACCAAAAATACAAAAATTATTGCTACAATAAGTAGGTTTGATCTTCTCTCCGAGAACAAAACAAGCACACACGGATCTGATCAGTATCCGGTTATCCCATTCTGTATCTGAGAGTCATTAGTTTTCTTAATTATTAAATTTCTGCTTGAAAACAAATCAAGGTTGATGTGTATGCGATATCCACAGTGTGATGCCTTTTTCAGCCCTTTATCATAAGACTCTGTTTATACTAACAAAAACTTTCAATATGAGTGTAATTTTTAGTATCATACTTCTTTTTCTGTTAGAATCTATTCATCATTTAGGTACGATAGGAGACTAAATAGTTTCCAATAGTTTATCCTATTAGTATTGTTAGATAAATTGTGAAAGAGTTGTTTTTTGCGGCTTAGGTCAGGAATAGGTTGAGGTTGGATTTAGTTTAGGCTTGTGATGTAAGTTTAAGTAAGGATCGCTTTGCTTGTTGCTGGTGTTATTCATATTAATTCATGATCAATTATATAGTTAAATATTATTTAAATTAGATATATGTGTTAAAATCACTATTAAGCAACAAAAGGATATAGTTAGCAGTAATTTAAACAGGTGATGTGATGAGAGTGTGTGTGTATATGTCTAGTAGCTATTCGAAGTTTAGATATGTTAAGAGAGGTAGTTAATATTTTTTTTATTTTGTTGTTGAGGAAAGGTGTTTATCTATCCTTAATTTTGGCTAGCTTATTTACGGTATGGTTAATTGATACTGTTAGGTTAGTTGCGTTTTGCTATAATTGAGGATACATTAGTGTATGAAGGTGTAAGCAGGATAGTGATATTTTCACAAGTCCTCGGATGCGGGATAGTGAAAATCAAGCTGCGCGGAATTGCGGGATGCGATGAGAGGATAGATAAGTTTTAGAGTTTTAGCCACAGAAACTTCATATATATTTATAAGGGTATAATATATATATAGTGTGTATATATATTATATAGGGGTATATATATACCTATATATATATAATATGATATATATAAATATATATAGGTATGAGATATATAGTATTATGTATATGACTTATATGTATTAGGTTATATATAATATAATAATAGCCTTTCCAGAGTGCAGACGCTTGACCAACTCTGTTGACCCGACAACCTCTCTTCCCATGCCTCACCAAATTTGGGAAAAGGTATATATTAATGGCTTGAAGATTAATAATTCTCAAGTTGATTGGTTTCCAAGAACAAAAAGCTTTTGAAGTCCCTTCAGGGTAGAATTTGGCTTAATCTTTTACGTCGAAGATGAGATCTGCACCACTGAAAGCGCTCACTAAATACACTTGCTGAAGGGTATGCTAAGAATTCCCTGACGACTTCTGCTAAATGTGGAAAACTGTTACAATTTTCAGTCCACGTGGAAAGAGAGACGGTGTGTTGTAGTGTGGGATATTGTGTATGTCGGGTGTGGTGATGTGCAAAACTTTTTGCTCTGTTTTTGATTGTTCTTCGATCAATGATAGAGTGTTTTTTGACACCTCTGAACCGAATGACTCTTCCGTCGCTGGCTAAAAGCGAAAAAGAGACGTTCATGGATTCGAAGGCAGATGATCGTCTAACAGAGTGGTAATGTGTGTCTTTTGTGTTGATCTCCATTTGCATTTTTTTGGCTGCGGGTGATAATTTCTGCCTTTAGCAGCATTTCAATCTTAATAAGCATCTTAAATTAATTTTAACACTCTGTAAAAACACGTGGTTCAAGAATTAATGTTTTTGTATCTTAGGATTAGAAAGTTGCTATTGATTACATGCGTCGTCGGTTATGCCAGGAGGGTTTGAAATCTAGTTATCTATCTTCCCAATGGAGTAGCTCTGTGTCATCTTGGGAAAGATCCTCTGCTTTTAAGTATATATATACTATATTAACTCATAATACTAATATACATACACACACCAATAGACACTCCAACACACCTAAACATATAAACCTACCATAGTAACTAAAAAATCATACACTTAATCCAACTATCTACACTACACTCCACCCATCAAAACATAGCCTATATTATATTATAATACCATATATAATATATAATATATAATGAGAATAACTTTTTAAAGAAGGGTGTATGTATAAGGAGGAGAGAGCGAAGTACCAGAAGGGTGGGAAAGTCATAATATTAAGTTAGTGCCAATTATATATAAGGGATTAAGGTAGACACAGGAGGAGGCTGTTAAATAAATAACTAACGTGGTGAAAAGTTTAGTCCCATACAATGTGATATCACATTTACATTCTATATAGAAAATAGCAAGATAGAGATATATCTCTCTAATGCAGCAGCTAATGCTCTGAGACAAAAAAAGTTTAGGATGAGCTATAGAATCTCTCTCGGATTTTGCGATGGGATAGTGAAAAATTGGAGTTGCGATATCCGGCAATATGCGGATGTTTGTTAGAGGGTGGACCTGAGGACAGTCTCGATCAGTCCATGTGGCTTCTTAAACTGTCCCTAATATAGTCCTGTATGTTCTTTTCTTATGTTTCTGTTGTCCAAGCGTCGGCTCGAGCACCCTTAAAAGAAAAAAATTTCCATAATGTAATTTATACGCTATTCCAAATATGTATTTTAGTTTCTAGTACAATACGATAGTTTCGAAATATCAGCGAGGCTGTTGGTAAGTTGGCCCTTCGTTAGTGTTGAATCTTAAATGTATTTTAGAGGGTACTGTTAAAGATGGAATTTGGAGGGTTGTTTGTTGTGATATAGTTCTACTATTCCATGACAATCACGCCCAAAGACTCCAGAAACCCATTATATTCTCTACATTCTAACTAATGGAATATATTATAATAGTGTGAGTGTGTGTAAGGGTATATATTTTAATGATATAATATTATATATAAATAGTATATAATATAAGGTGAGTAGTGAGGTGTAGTGATAACTATAAAGTAGATATATTATAGATAGAGAGAAGAAGAGAGAGAAGAGAGAGGGGAGAGAGAAAGAGAGATGAGAGAGAGAGAGAGAGTTGATTGTAATGAAGGAGGAGATAGAGGAGAGAGAGAGAGAAGAATGAAGAATAAGAGAGATGAGGAGAGAGAGAGAGGAGAAGGAGAGAGAGAGAGAGAGCACGAGAGAGAGAGATGAAAGAGAGAGAGGAAGAGACTTCCGAGAGAGACCGAGAGAGAGTAGCGCACCAGCTGCCGATAAAATTCCCTCCTCATTTGGCCTTATGGTGTGTGTAGGTTTCCCATGAGACATTAGAGGTGTCTAATGGTTCGCGGCCTCTTTGCGTTTCATATCCGAGCACTCCGTCTCTCCAGACAACATCTTTACCGACCACCACTTGTTATAACCATCGTAAGTTGATGGTTAGCACATATATATCCACACGTCCTCTTCCAAACTATACAGTCTGACTGACTATCACTAATTCCACTGATATCCCTAGATGTGAATACTTGGTCTCATGTGTATATTGCTCTGGCGTAGGAAGGCGAACTAAATGACTCAGCTGATGAGTGTGAATGGGTGTCGATCTACCAGCTTATCTTTTCCAGGAATGTAATACTACCTCGAGAAGTCGTGGATCCGTGTTATAAGCGATCTCTTTTTTCGGACGAAAATGTATGAATAGTGGGTACATGGATTTCAGAGGAGATAAAATGTTAAGGAGATAGGTGTGGATGTATTTAGAAAGGTAAATTAAACTTTATTGCTGTGACTGAAACAAAGAGATGAAAGAAACGGGTTTATGAAACTTTAGTGATTTATATGTAACACGATTTTTCTGGTGTGGAAAGGAATGAGAGGGGAGAGAAGAGTTGCAGTTCTGATGTGTTGTGAGATATCGTGGTGTGCCAGAGAAATTGGGATTTAGATTTTTTGTGAGAGTACTGAGAGTTCTAATGTGGTTAAAATTTAACGTTGAGGGAGTGTGTGAAGGTCAAGGGGTGGATGTTGTTGGTTACGAGCACTTCCTGGATGGGGGGAGAGTCTTGTATAGAAAAGAGACAAGAGTCTCCAAAACATCGGCCAAGCAAAGTGAGAATTGGAAAGGAAGAAGAGAAGGAAAAACTCAACTGAGGGGAGCTCGGAATGTAGTGGACACGTTCCGATATTCTTTATCAAACCGCGTGACACACGTCTTCCCCATGATCCCTAAGGATTTAAAAATCATAAATCGTGAAGAGTAGGAAAAATATAATCGACAGTAGAGCCTCTGAGCGCCCGAGAAGCCCGTACTGCTGATCGGAAAATAAGAATGAGGATTCCAGTGATCTAGGAAATGAAAGTTGAGAAGGGTTTCAAAGATCTTAGATAATAAAAGAACATAGGGCGATAGTTAGAAGGTCAGAGCGGCTACTTTTTAGGAATTGGCTGGACATTACGGCGTTTTCTAAATTGATGGAAAACTATATGATGTCATAAATAGAATTATGAACGAGAGGTGGGGCCAGCTCAGAAACCCTCTCCTTCAAAATCGGGAAAGTATATTTCATTCAGTTGTTCGTGTCGCCTTCCTAACGTTATAAATGTCTCTATAAGCCTATGCACCCAAGTCATAATGATTTACTATTGTGTAAATATGAATGGGAGCCTGGAGAAGGAAAAGTAGTTGGAGGAGGAGGATTACAGAGTTGTCCAAGGTTAATTAGAGAAAAACAGGATGCCGGAAAGTTTGACCTTTTCAGTTGGAGTATTAGCAACAGAACCATCAGAGCGAATGAAGGAAGAGGAAAGGAAGATTACTAGTGTTAAGATCTTTTTTGTTTCAGAGATGTGCAGGAGAATTATGTTATTGAGGAGAAACCGGAAAATCAGCGCATTTCGTTTATGAAACCGCTTACTCGTCGGAGAGTATCCTTGAAACGATTCGAGACTAATGAAAATTAGCGAAGAGACTAGGAGACGAGAATTTTCCAACGCCGTATACTACTGTCTCTAGCCTGAAAAGCCGGAGAGAAACCAGCTTATTCGATCAAAGCATGCTCTTTGCTTGTTCAGCAAAGAAGGAATGAAACTTTACTCATCCCACCAACGTTACAGCCATCCTTAATCGGTAATAAGATGAAGTGTTTCATAGTAAAGCAGTCTCGCTCCAGTTATAGGTTTAGCGTGAAAAGCAAACCCAAATTCCCCAATTGCCACGATTTAAAGTCGAAAAGTGTCAGACAAATACCTAACAGCAGATGAGTAGTTGGAGAGAAAGTATTAAAAAATTTAAAGATAAGGTTGTGATCAGATTACCAATAATAGCCGAAGATGGAGGGTATTTATAGAGGCTTTATAATAGTGAGTATGTTTTAAACATGTAGTCAAGTCGTATTCAAAGAATTGGTGTGGGACTGACCGAATGTGTTGTTTAGATTCCTGTTAATTGAGAGTCTGTCAGTTGATATGATGTATTTTGTGAATGAGTGTAGCCTCTATTTCTGCTTTTCATTTCTTGATCAGTGAGATGAATACCCGGCGAGAACAATGCAGTATGTGATATACATTGAAATCTCCTAAATAGAGGATTTTCGTAATGTATTTGGGATTGAGAATTGGAGATGTTAGTATAAACAGTTGTGAAAAGTGTAGTGAAGAGTGAAATTCGAGAAAAGAGACATAGTATAACAAACTGTTCTTTGAGGATGAGGACTGTATGGGATGGGGAGGAAACACAAATATTATGTTAGGTAGAAAGAAAGATAAGATTTTAACCATAGAAAATCATGTGAAGTTTAGTGCGAGACTTCGAAAGGTTTTGTGAGTTATGCGTGATTAAACAGAAAAATATGTTTGCTTAGTGTAATAAACGTACCTTCAGATGAAATTATGAAACCCATTATTAGCTTTGTATATTTTTATGCTAAACTAGTTTAGAGTAATATATTCTGTAGCTATCTGGGGTGAGACAAATTGATGCCATTTATATAATTATTAGAGCTGAAGGTTGGTATACACGATTCGAAGTTAGAGTGTAGCCACGGATGTTGGTTAAAAGTCTATCGAAAAACTCACACCTATACAATAACTCAAATTTTTTGGCGAGGAAAATGAATACAAAAACATAAATCAGACAAACAAAAGTAAAATATGGAATCTTAAATAAAATTATTCCCCAGTATTAGGAAACCTTAGAGGTTTAAAAGCGTATTAAGTGTTGATTAAATTTAAAATTCTATTAATTTATAAATTAACAATACGTAAGTTAGCTAAAACACAGTTGACGACTCACACCAATAAAATTTTACTTATTCCCTGTAGAGAGTTATAGACTATTTTGGTACGGACCAGGGGATATTAAAGATGAGGACTTATAATATATAAAATACGAAAGAAGTAGAATTGAGGAGTATATAATTTCGAATAATTCAATATCGTTTAAGTGTGTTGCTATATATAATATTATATATAGATATATTTATATATTATGTTTTATTATATAAGTATATATATATATATATTATATATATATAATTATATATATTATTATGGTGTATAGTTAGTTGATTTAAGCGGTCTATAATTGATTATATAATGTTTAGTATTTTATACTGGTATGTATGATTTATTATATATATATATATAAGCTATAATATAATAATATATATATATATATATTAATATAAGAAAAAATCAATTAGATTAATATTAATTATTAAAATTAATATTAAATAGTTAATATATAATATAATATAGATATATTATATATATATATATTATAATTATATAAAGTATATATATATATATATAAATATATATAGTATATATATAATTATAATATTATGATATATATATATATATATAATTACAAGAATAACATTATTAATTTGACGATATTTGAGTGATCTCTATATTCAGTTTCTCTTAGCACATAGCCTAAGTTGGTAATCATTATTTTCTTATCACAATCAATATTAGGAAATTTTAAATAATATTAATTATTTTTATCCAGAAATGTGCATTAAAACAAGAGTAACTATGTTTATTTAGTTCTAATGTATCTTTTTTAAAATAAAATAGCTGCTATAAAGTTTGTAGCCTAGATAAAAAAAAAAATAGCTTATGTAAAAAAAATAAATTCCAGCGAAAAATAAGTACACATGGTCCTCAATTTCTCTCCGATTTTCGGAGACGCAATTGAGTCGTACCATTATAATGATTAAAAAACTGAGCATTATTCAATGGGCCGATATCTTGACACTTTGTTTAATTTACATACTCTTCATTATGTATTGAGATTTAATAGTGAGTTATTCTCTCAGATGACCTATTTCACAAAAAAAATAAGTGGTGTTAGAGCACCTACCCATTATCATAACTTACCAAAATGTGTGAATAAAGATCGTGGTTCTGAGTGAAATAAATAAACTCTTGCGATGTCATCACTGATTTAATATTTTCTCAAAGCCTCTGTATTATATATAATATATAATAATATATAGTAAGATATTATTATATAATATATATATAATAGGTAGATTAGGTATATTTATTGATGTGAGGTATTATAATAAATTATATGTGAGTTATATATATATATAATTTATATTAAAAATCATTTTAGGAGTTTAATTCCCACTTGAGTATGGGCGGAGAGTTGGATGACAACGTATCCACCAAGAGCAGAATACAAGCCAGCGGAAATGGGCCTTTGAGCAGGTATGCTAGGGAAACACCGAAGACGATAGAGGAGAAATGAACATATACGAGAGAGAGCAGGGTATGTGAGATGAGAAAAGATAGAAAAGGCCAACTGATTTCGACGATCTAGAGGGATGTGGAGGGAAGAGTGGCGAAAAGTCTTGGGAAGTGGAGCCCGGAGGCAGGGAGACGAGGGAGCGAGAAGACGGTGGAGAGATGAAAGTAGAAAGAAGCAACGATAGAATTGGTGTTCTTTGCAAAATACCTGAATGGACGGGAAGAAATACGTGGATGATGAGACTTTACACACATTGACAGGCGATAAAATGGCCTTACCTGGGGAGGTGAAGTTATGTATATTATTATTATTATAATTATCTATAATAGACAATATTATTATATAATATAAAAATATATATTATATATATATTATATATGACTATATATAAATATATAAAATAATAATATATAAAATATATATATATAAATAATATAGGATTATATAGAAATAAGACTAGAGAAGCATGACGGATTCTATTTATTCGCATTAATCATATATAGTTAAGAATTTACGTTGGATAAAAGTAGTGTTAGTTAGAATATTTATCTAAGAAACAGAGTATTACATATTAATATATACTTTTCATGTAGATCTGAAAGAAAGCTTATCTAGTTTCAAGAGTGTCATAGAGAAGAGACTTAGTGTATAGAGTGTTATGGATAGGAAATGAAATTATAATTAGCAAGTGGGTGAAAGTATGAAAGGAGGCTTTCTGTGAAAGTTTTTACTAATATAGGAATAAGTTTATTAAAATGTAATGTAAGAATACAGAATTGAGATTATATGAGAATAAAGAATTGTTCGAGGTGAGAACAGGGGTTATTAAACAAGGATAGGTGTTATCTCTCAATTTTGTTTGTTAATATCGTATCATGTGGTAATGTAGTAGTATAATAAGAAGGAGTGAGAGATAAGATTATAATCGGAGATTTGGACTAGGTGATATTTTTGGCTATTATATTTAGCAGTATACTTGGCTGATGCTTGGAATGACACCGAAGAAGGGAGACAATGGTATTAGAGAATGAGTATAGTGTATAAAGTTATTTAGCCAACAGGCTGAGAGAGGCTGTGTTAGACATATAAACTACTAGATAAAATGACGGAGTGAGATCATGTGGAGTTAGTGGTCGTAGAGAAGTAATATTAAGTTGACTAGAGAAAGAGGTATAGAGTAGGTTTTTAGATGCTTGGAAGATCTGGAGGGATCCTTGAGATGAAATACAATGGCGAGAATGGGCTAGAATGATACCTAGAGAACACGCCCTATACTATTGTGTGAGCATAGAATTATGATTAATATATAAGATGCGAAGGACCACCACCCTCAGAATTTCATATGAACAAGATCAATTATGCGCGGATACAATGTCATCAGTCCTCTCGAAGTATGAGAGGTATAGACAGCAAATATAAAAGTGTCTAATAAGTATAATACACATAAACTGAAGTAAATAGAGTCAAAATACAAAGCCAATGAAGAGATGTTAGTGAAGCATGTGTTATAATAATAATTGGATTGGATATTAATTATTATTATTGAAAGGGGCCTTATTTATTGTATTATATAAATTCTCTACTTGTATTTTTATTTATCTATATATGAGAATTATTGTAGATCTTATCGTAATAGTGTTTATTTATCAAATTACCATAATAAGTAGGAATAGTATAAGTTAATAAATCATTCTCGCGATGATGTTAACTTTTTTTGAGTGGCTTATAATATGTGAGATAAATTATCTAAAGAGAACTATACAATTTGTGAATATACGATAAGGAATAAAGAAGTAGGTATGGTATTGATGAATATGTTTATATTTTAGATTTATATATGAAGTTTGAAATAGCTCTCTCAGTAATTTAAGTAATTGTGAACTTTCACATCTATCCCAATTAAATGTTTCCATAACCCGTATAAAATGACCTTATATAAGAGATGGAGTGAGACCAGAGGAATACTTATATCCAATGATGAGTATGAATCCTAGGAAGAGATGGGAAAGCATCTGGATATCATAATATATTATCATTATTTGAATTAAAGAACATTATTAGATAATTGCTCGGCGTCAGAAGTGACACAAAAGCCCATAGAGAGTAATAAGTGAATGAGTAGTTTGGATAAATATAATTAAGATGGTGAATAAAGATTCAGTAAGATAGTATGCTTGGCCCTCACACGGATCTTGACAAGTGAAGTAGTATTTATGACCTATTTCAATCTAATAGGGTGAGCAGGTTGAATAAATTTTGATTAATAATAAATTAAATTAATTAATATTAAATAAATAATATATATAATTTATTATAATAATAATTATAACATATAATTAATATTAAATAATATTTATTAATTAATATATTATAATTAATGTGTATTAATATTAATATATTAATATATTATAATATTAATATTAAGTAATATAATTATTATAATTATTTAATATAATAAAATAATAATTATATAATATATTATATAAATAGTAAATATCAATTAGTATTTAAATTTCGATAACTGTAAAAAATAAATAATAACAGCGTCTGTTGAAATAGATAAATATATAAATAAATTTATATAACTATAATATTAATATTTTATAATATAATATGAATATATAATATTTAATATTAATATTAAATTATATAATAATTAATATTAATTAAAAATAAAAATAAAAATATAAATTATTTAAATAAATAATAAATATAAATAAATGATAAATTAAATTAGAAGATAAGAAAGATATAATAATATATAATAAATATAATATAATTATAAATATAATAATAATAATAATTATAATAATGAAGATGTGAATAATATAATAATAAAATTAATTATAATTAGGAATTAAATAAATACAATAACAATAACAATAATAATAATTAATATATATTAATAAATAATAATATATATTAATATAAATAAATAATATAATTAATAATATATTAATTTAAATAATAATAATAATAAATAATAAATATAAATTAATAATAATAATAATTAATTAATATAATAATTATATATAAATATAATTAAATAATAATAATATTAAATTAATATTGATAAGTGTTCTATGATAGTATATATCAGAAACAATATAGGTTAATGCACTAATCATAATAGATGAATTATATAAAATTTTATAAACAAATAATGATTCAGTAAACACAGTTTTGTGTAAAAAAGAAACATTTTAGCTTTTTGAAATTGCATTAAAACGAAGTTTAAATTCAATTAAAGCACTAATGACTTAGAAACGTAGTCATATGAAGAGTTGCAGAGCTGTTAAAAACTGGACTCGAGGGATTTATGAAGTTAGGTAAAGTTGATCTGATTTCTCAGATCTGTTATTATTATTTAAATATTGAGATATATTAATCTAATGTGATTTAAATACTCAAATAGTTTATCTTAGATTTTAATGGTATTATGTTTAGAATATATATAATCCTGTTACCTTATCATTGGATACTAATTCTCGATCTTTATCTAACTCAGAGTCGAATAATTATTTAATGAATGGTTTTTCAAGAAAGGAATAAAGGCAATATTTCTCAGAACATTTATATTTATTAGAATATAGTAGTGGACGATATCAAATGCTAGTGAGAAGACAAAAAAATAAATCTGCATTTATCATCTCCTCACTCACTATCATTAATATCATCATTATCTTAGGAGTTCAACGCAAAAGGCACAGTTTTAAGTTGTATTTAAACTCATCATTATAATTTTTCCAAAAACAAGAGAAACTTAGCTAAAATTTCATTGATCGAAGTTTTGTAAATCTTGAATAGGTGAAAAACAACAACAAATGTGTTACCCAGACTCTTTCAAAATGGCTGGCTTCAAAACTAATTTTATTTTCCGAAATCATTAGTTGCGTTCTGTTATCAAGATTTTTTAAAAAATTTTAGTCATATTTTATAACATATTTAAAAAAATTATTTTATTAATTGCTTACATATACCAAATTATGTCTTCAAGTCAAAGCGCATATTCATCACAGTGGAGAAGTTTGAGGCAGCCATCACACTTGAGAATATTACTAGCTCACAGTATGATCAGTGGAAGAAATGTATACTAATCCGTACCGAAAATTGAATCATTGATCTAGATCGTATTAATATCTCAATAAAGAGTTCTCCAAATCATTTAAAATATAGAGAGTTCTTCTACAGGAGATACCTACACGTATTTTTATTTCAATTTGTACAACGGTTGAGGACTGTGGAACACATTCGTAGGTTGCGTAGTAATGTAAAACTCCTGGACATGTATTACGCACAATTAAAAGGAGCTGCCGCTGGAACTGTGCGATCTGTTGAATGCCGGTACAGAGAATTATTTCCAGTTAAGTAGTGACACGTTGAATGCGACATTTCAGAAAATTACCTGACGACCATTGCAAACAGGTTCACCGGGTGCTCAACAATATGTAAATTGGGTCACCCAAGTCGGTTTCGTACAGTTCCCGTTGAATGCGGTTATTCTTTCATGCAAGAATGACTGGCAATCTACTATAATGCACACCATTGTACGTTGGTGAAAATTTACATATCACTGTGCGCCGAGTCACACATGAGTGGTAGGATTGTCAGTGGATGATTCCTCAAGAGGGGTGTAATTTTGCCAATTAAACCTACAACATAGTAAGGACAACTCCATTTTTTGAAGAAGTAGATTGTTCAAAGAAGAAATGTCAATCACTAGGGATGACTTCTTCAATAACTGTAACAATCGAACGTACGAAAACCGTATTGGTATCAATTGACCATGCGTTGCCTCCTTCCACCACGTTCTAAAAAGAGGTACAACATACCAATTTGGATTAAACTTTATCTGTGCTGATAGATAACTCTCTTCTTTTGATTGGCAGCAAATATAAGTTTCTTACACTCTTACCGCTCTTATGTTGCATACATGCTATTAGTATAACCGGGACAAACAGTGGAATTTATTCTAAAAAACTCATGTACGTCTCAATCCTTAGAAGAAAGTAGAAGACTCGCATACCCATATGAACATGTTTAAAGAGTATGACAATTTAGGGACACGCTTCCCCCGTAGGTAACTATTACCAAGACGACTTCTTAGGAGAGCTTCACGCTATTGTACATGGACCGTCTCTCCTCAATAATATAGGGGCGATCTCTGTCAGATATGTAGGTTCAGAAGGATTACGAGGCATCATTTTGAGGCCACAGATCTGTTTGGCCGCACGAAATATAACCAGCTTCGGCCTCTCGAAGAAACCCAGTCTCTTCGTCGGAGTTTTCACTAAGATGATGCACTAGCTACGCTTCCAGCACTGATATTGTACTAAATCGTATACTTTACATCGCCCAATTCTCCGACCCAGGGCATTTTCCTTTACTGGACTCCCATCTCCAAATCGTTCACTCACAAAATATACCATCTTTATTGTACTTCTAGTGAGTGATTCTTTATCCGGTGATATATATATTTAATACTTAGTTATATATATATTTATTTATGCAAACACAATAAACTAAATAATTGGTGATTTTATAGAATCTATTTTCAATAGCTTATTTAATTTAGTAGAACAATTCCAGAGACTGATTTTTCTCCGATAGCTACTCTCTTAGTCAACTTACACTAATTATTGAATAATCAGAGCAAACTGATGAAGAGGTTCACTATTCAACCTATATATCAAGAGAGTGATAATTAAAAGGATAATCCATTCATCTCCAAGACAGAGAAAAGAAATTATGAGCCTTATCAAATCCATTGATTCTCAAATACTTACTCATTAAAATCTGTGTTTGAAAGGAATTCGATAATGACATATTTTTATAAAACTTAGCGAATACACTTTAAGCAGTCATTATTTTACACATTATACAGTGTGACATCTGAATTTTAATACTAGGTTAACTTATTCAACAGTTTAAGTGTAGTAATAGTATGAAATTGTACTACACGTAAGAACTTGTTGAATAAGTACCAGCTTTAAATACCAAGAGCTGAATGAAGTTCTAGGTTTCGAGGATCCTAAGGATAACTTAACATGTTTACTGATTATGAAATGTCTTCCCTCGATATGCATCGGTGGTCTTATTCTGTTAATATATAATAAAGTAAAAAGAATGAAACAATATTTCTAAACTTATTAATATTATATAAATATGATTATTATAAGTTTATAGTTAGCAATTTAGCAGAGTAGGAGTAAGCGTGTTCATGATAAATTACATAAAAACTTATAATATGTAGTAAATTTGTTCTCGTTAACATGAATTTTCGATCTAAATATATTTTCATAATCACAATCAAATAAACAGGTATAATGAGTTATAAGAGTAAATTAACACGCAAAAGAGTCTATTTGGTGAAAATGTTATTTAAAGAAAGATGGAGTCAGGGCCATCTATTTAAAGAACTAATATCTAAAGTGGTCTTTGATATAAGTTTTCTATTGAATTAATAAAAAGATATAATTAGTTAATGTTTAACATTTTTCAATCAAGGCCAAAGGCTTATATATAATATAGTTAACTTAATGATATATTAATATATAATATAATGAATATATATATATATTAATATTATTATATATATATAATAATATATAAATATATATATATATATATATATAATAATATTAATATATATATATATATATATATATTATATTATAATATTAATAATATTAATTTATATTAATAATATAATTTATATACTACCTCGTCAATATATTGGAAATTGACAAATAGATAGGAAGAAATAGATAACAAAGTTTAAATATAAACTGTATCCACACCGGGGTATTACATATTTCATGTAAAAATTCAACATTAGGGAGAGTGAGTATAAGTCTCCGCTACAATATTAGTTCGAACCTTCTAGCCCGCCAATAGTACGTCTATTAAGTGATGCCTATCTAATAACGCTTAACTATTAAAGTGAATATGTGATGATAAATTCCTATTGCAATAGCGTGAAACATACACAGTGACAGAACTAAGAATGGATCTGGTGGCAGGATTATAGAAGAAGGAGTAAAACACGCAAAGTACCCTATGATAATATAACATCAACTTAGATACTGACCTGGGAGTTGACCTACCATATTATCCAAATACTATCTAAAAGATTTGTGTTGTCCTTTAGCAAATTACACTATGTCAACCACTTGTGCTTACATATTTAGTGCGCGTCCTGCCCTAAACGCTATCATGTGTCACCTCTGCGAGTTCGACTCTATCTCCATGTCTCTCCCTCTCTCGTGACACCTCGCCACTCTCTCTCTCCGCGCTCTCTACGTTAATCTCTCATCGATGCTCACTCATCTATCTCGTCTACCCTGCTACTCGTCGCCTCTCTGTCCTCTCTCAGATAGTATAGCGTTCTCACAATTTGTTGAACTGGCATTAAAGTGATCAAGGATCGGATGATATTTAATTATAACATCTATATCCTAAGGCACCTTTTATGATGGTCCTTCCGACCCTACATTTCTCAAACAAAGCTTGAAGTTAGTATGAAATTAACAAGATAATATGTCGCAACACCCACCCTAAACGAATCAATTTGAATGAGCCAAAGTGTGACGAGTAATTATGCGAAATATATCAAGGCTGATGGAACGCCTTAGTATTAGCTTATTAGAGTAAACTGAGAAGTAGATTAAAATAAAAGTCTTTCGTGCAATAGTTTTATAATACAGAACTCCAAGTTTCTCTGAGGCCGCTGTGATTTGATTTCCAAGACATTTTTTTTATGGTTAAGGCCAAGTAGGTTTATATTGTCAACTAGCGAAAAAAAAAATAATAAAAATAATAATATTATATAATATAAAAAAAAAAAATGACGAGAGAGCGTAATCAAAGGATATATATTATTTACAATTATGAGATAATGTGATAATGGTTTAGATAGAGAGATGATGCAGAATTATGAGGGGTTAAAGAATTAGAATTATTATACAGGGTTAGATGGAAGGCGACCACTCTTAACCCGATAATAATTCTAATCCAAGATTTAACTAAGTCAGTTTAAAATAGTATATACTTGAGGAGAAATTAAGATTAGTGACGAGAAGGCGCTAATATTCTGTATAAAAGGAGGATAGCAGAATTAGTAATTTGTAGTTAGATTATGAAAATAGATGTGAGGCGATTGTTACAATAGTATCGGTCTAAATGATATTAGATTAGATAGATAGATTCCTGTAATAGGAGAATGTGACTTAGATAATAAGTGTAAAACTAGAAGGGATAAATTATTGTTTATTGGTATATTAAATAAATATATATGGTAAAATATATTTACCTAATATAAAGACTTTTTGTATATTTAATAAATATATAGCTTTATTGCTCCTTTAGCTATATTGTAATAAACTATAATATTATCTATATAATTGTTACAAGTAATATTTCATGTTATGTATGTGGAAATATTTGCTTCATGGATGAAAGAAATTTCCGCTCAAATATATTAAGAAAGAGTCGAAATTAATTTCTGTATAGAAACGCCTTTCACCAATAAGATTTATCTAACCGGTTTTTGCAGGTCTTCACTACCTTCTCCAAAAGAGATATTGAATTTATAAATTACGAGTCATGTAAATACATGTTATTATTGTTGGTGGTTAATATTAGATTAGTGGTATATTATGTAAACCTTGCGTTAATAGATTCAATAAAACTTACTAAGTTTATTATATTATTATAATAGCTTTCATAGTACAAGAATTAGTCCAAAGATAATAAAATTAATTTCATATTTGTCAACTTGAATTGTTAGCCATCTGTTTAGCTTTAATGTAAATAAATATTTAATTGAAACCTATAAATTGAAAATATGATGTTTCCTTTTTTATAATTAAATAACATACTTATAGTTGGTGATATTTGATACCTACATATCCTCCTGTTGTTATATAGAGATGCAAAACTATCACAACAAGAGAAGAAGTATATACCAATATAGATCAAGTACATCTCCTGTAATTTATATATCTAATATAAGGACATAGACAAGAATAATACCAATACTTAGTTGTGTCTTTTTCATTGAATAAAGTGATTATTAATAGAATCATGGGATATACAATATGTATGTGAAATAAACCTAGTACTAGATTTAAATTTGAATAACACGAATGATTAAAATCTTATATAATTACACATATTCGCCTTGTTTTTAGAACAAGAATTAAGAAACAAATTACTTTATTTTTATTCTAATAGAGTTTGTTTTACGTTTGCTTTAAATATGACTATAACAGTGCACACAAACAACTTTAATAACAACAAAAATATCTTGAGTAATACTTCTCAAGTGTGACAGCTAACAAGTTTGTAAGAACACTCTATGCCTTGCTTTACATTTGTGCGAGGACACCAAGCATGTATTAATTGAATATTACTCAGTTAATCCACAAAGTATATAGTGATAAATTGTATAAAAATTGAAAATACTACATATATTTTAATATATTAGTAAAGTTTCTAAATTGAGATAAGGAAATGATTCACTAGAAATAATAATCATAGTTTGTAACAGTAATTATAAATTTCAATTAATCTAAATATTATTATTTAAAACTAATAAATAATTAAATACACTACATATTACCTTAATCCTTCAGAATTCCACCCAATTGGAAGAAAAAGAAAATTATGAATTTATAAATATATAAATTATATTCATAATTAAATGGAAATCCCATCTACGAAGGCAGATAGCATGACAAAGCATTATTACTCAATATTAAAATTGCTATATTTATAGCGAGATAAATTGAGCATATAAATTATTTTAATTAATCATTAAACTTTGTTAAATTAAGTGAAGTATTTATGAAATGACCTAAAAAACAATCAAAAAGAAATCTAAAATTATTTATGTATGAAATAATAATTAGTCATTTTCAAGTTACAATGGAAACGTACACATTAGAATTTAAATGCATTGTTGGAACTATACCTTATAATGCAAGGTACACATTGATACTGTCAACACGTCATTCTAATAAATCAAAGGATTATTTTTGACGACTTAAATCTTCAAATAAATAAAAAGTGTTTTAAGAAATTGATTTAAGAGTCTTGTGTGAATCCATAAATGTGATGTGAACAGTATATATATGCGGCGAGAGAAAGAGTGGTCGGTGGGGGAGAAAATAACCTCAAAATAGAGAGATCCATATTGTTTAAGAAAGTATATTGAAAAAAAAAGGTATTTCATGTAAGGTGCCAAAAAAGTCTTGAGGTATCCAGAATTTCTGCCGAATTAAGTTACAAGTAGCAGGAAAACTAAACTTAGCTCATTATTTTATTTTATTTGACTTTAGTTTTTTTTTCAATAATTTATAAGTGTTAGGAATTTAGGTAATAAAATTATTATGAGCATATACAAATTATAGGTATAAGGTACAGTTCCAGCATACTTGTATACGTTTCCATTGTACGAATGACATTATTATCATCCATAAATAATTTTAGATCTTTTTGAAGATTGGTTAGGTCTTCAATGGGTTTACCTTAATTTAAAGTTTATTAAATTTGCCAATTCTTGGGAAAAGCATTTTCTTTTGGAAACGCGTATAGTAACCAAGTAGAAAATAATTAAGTGCTCTGTGGAAAAAGTAGCAACCTTAGTATTTTAATATGAATTAATTTTTTAAATTATTTTTCGTTTTTTAACTTACATAAACTGATGGTTGACTCAATAGAGAAGGTTAGGTTTGAGGTTTATATTTATTAGTTTTAAAATATTTTAGATTATGATTAAACTGTTTACAAACCAGTTGTTCTAAGGACTTTATTCTCATTTGAGAATCTTTCAAAATTAAATAAGGATTCAATTTAACTTTCTACTTGGGGTTCTGGTAAATCATTAGCTGTTTGAAGTAAAGAATTGATGTTAAATTTTGAATTGAAGTTTACAAGAATTGTGTAGGGAGGGACTTTGGATCTTTAAGAAACGAAGGACCAGTTAAATAAAATTGCTTATACTTTAAAAATTTCTTGGTGGTAAGGTTTCTAGTTATCAAATCAGCAGGGTTATTTACACCTGATATATGTCTTAAACTTATATCAATGGAAAAAGAACAGCAACTAGTTTGGATTTCTTGAGCTCTATTGCTAACAAATACAGATTTAATTTTTAAGTCCTTTTGGTTCAATCAGTTTGCACAAAACAAAGAGTCAGTCCAAATAGTAGTTTTAAAAAATGAATCATTTTTATTTTAGGTTTCAATTAAATATTTAATTACATTAACGCCTAAACAGATGGCTAACAATTCAAGTTGACAAATTGAATAATTTTTACTCTTTGGACTAATTCTTGACATGGCATATATAAACTTAGAGTTTTGATTATTAACAAGGATGTAACATGAATACTTGTTATATACCTATTATAATAGCACGAAAACAGCAAAAACCTTTAACAGTAATAATACATGTAATTCATGCTTGATTAATTAATATACTAGCTCCACTCAAATGTTGATGCCAATCCTTCTGCTAGGAAAGGGTTAAGATTTTAATACTCTAGCTAGAAAAAATCTTATAGCATTATGATCGATACCGTTCGACTTCTTTCTTTATTTATAATTATTTGGGCACCATATATTTGCATTCATAACCCATACGACTTAACTATAATCGAATAACAATAATCCCATAGATATCTTTTCATTAAAGCAGATTATTTAATAGTGTGTATATAGTATATGACATAAAAAGTGTGTTTGTTTTGAAAATACGTCAAAAAAGCTTAATGCATAATTAAGTTCACATAACAATATAGCTAATAGGATCAAAAATACTTTGCATAGCACTCAGAATCTCCCTTCTAGTTTTACACTTATTATCTAAGTCATGATCCACTCAAAACTTAGTCCAGCTATCTTCATACCACTCAATTTGCCAGATATGACTTCTGCATCATTTCTATTTCTAACTCAATCTGAATTCAATAGCTCCCTCGCATTTACAGAATTTAGCATCTCTTAAACCTTGGAATCTTTCGATTCATTTCTCTCTATTACGGGTAGAGAGAATTTCCGGGTTTGGGGTGGTCTGTATACAATTATTAAGATAGAAAGTGTCAATTCCTTTTAGAATGGACCCCCAGACTACTGACACATACATTCATCTCTCATATATACACCTTCAGTAAGGCTCTCCTAGTCTATATAACAGAAAGGCTAACTCTGACGTCTTTCCGTTGGACAATATATTAACCTATCTTGGCCTAATATTTATAATACATATAATGAAGCCTAAAAAATGATCTTAAAGAGAAACCAAAAACCACATTCGATCTCAGAGAAAACTGGATGAGTAACCTCAGATTTTAGTAACTGTCAGATGATCTTAATTTATACAACCTACAATATCTCAGTTAGCTCATTGCCATCAACAATATTGAATGACGAAGAAGGCCTCAGTCAAGCCCTTCGCTGGACAAAAACTCCAATATAGGCCATTCCCGTGCAACGTACAGGTATCTAGGGGGGGAGGCTGCTGTTTATATCACTCAAGCCTTATTTGTGGACAGTATATTGGTCAAGGTCTAAAAGGACTTCATATCAACACTTATAAACTGTCCTAGTTACATTTTACAAAGAACTTTCTCACACATTTGACCCTCATGATTTCTATTGAACTTTGGCGCCTAATGAGACTAATTATGAAACTTGTTATGCTTTTCTATTCTACTCGACATACATAGTAAAATTTTGAAAAATAAGAAAATAAAATTCATAATGTGAATAGGTTTACTATTATTTATAAATCATATAATCAATATGTTTACTTTAAGAACTAATTTATCGATTTGCGTCAGAGTGCTCTAAGATAATAAAAAGGTAAAAAACTTATAAGGATATCACTTTACGAACGTAAACTCTACCCTATTCTTTGCAAGGACGCCTCGTAAGCAACTATAAGTATACGTTCATGTAGATATATGGGTGCCAAAACATTTTGTCAATTTATACTTTGATATTATGCTAAAATCGTACAGAGAGAGCTAATTTGAGATTATTCCTGAGTGCTTTACCTTACTTTACTCTTGCGCACCATTTACGTTTCTAGTGTGTTTACCTGACTGAATTTAATCTCAATCACTATTAAATAGTTAGCGGTCTGTGCTACAATTCTGCGGATTTGGCTCAAGCTAGTAAGGGGAGAACTTTTGAACTTATAGCGATTAACTACACCCCCTCCTTGAATACAGCTTTCCCCGTGTGTGGTATAAGTGAATAATTGTATAACTTATATAATATATATATTTTATATATATATAATTATATATATATATTAATATATTAATATTATGATATTATAATATATATGATAGTATATATAAGTATAATAAATATATTATAATATAAATTAAATATATATATATATATATATTTAATTATATATATATTAAATATTATATATATAATATACTGAATATTGATAAATTATATATATATAGGTTAATTAATATAATCAGATACCGACTTTGGCCATTGATTGAAAAGTAAATACATAGTATTTATTCTATATCTTTCACTTCAGCATCATACCGATTCTGATTTAGTTATAAAAAAGATTAGAAAGCTACCTGTTCATCCTACTTATACTTATAAAAATAATTACATTCATCAAATTAATAGACTGTCTTTTTTGTATCTATAAAGTATAATTAATAGGTTATTTATCTTTTTTTAATCATGTCTTTTCCTGTGTTTTGATTTAGAACTGTATCTTATTGAACACACCTACCATAGCTCAGCTACTAAACGTTCAGTGTGGAGCTGTATGACCATTCACGCCCACATATCTCCTCAAAATTTCAGTTTTCTTGCGTCTATTCAGCACACTCTTGCTACATCCATAGCGCCATAGATGATGTAAAATGTACATTAGACCAGGCCGAATGAAATTTTGCATCGGAACTATATACTATCTCGGTTTGAATTATTCAGTACTCCTTTAATCTGACAGAGCATTTAGAATTATATCTCAACACTTCTCTGGCCTTCTGGGTTCAGTAAACACTGGTAACTGAGCCGAACACGACAGTAGAGACACTTTATCGAGAGAGAAGGATCAATGCTTTCTCTGCGCATCAACTCTCCGATTCCGCACCTTATGATATATGAGGCCTCACCTGTTGTTATCCTTGGTCCTCTACCACTATTCATGTAAATCGTCCTATTTCCTATACTTCTATCGCTTCTTGCGTATCAAACTGTGGTCTTATGTTCTTCTCAATTAATTCATTTTAGTTTAAGTTGTGAAAGAACTACCTTGAAAGTAGAGGTCCATTTCAAGACATACTTTTGAGAGCTCACATGCTTAACCCCCAAAACGAGAATCTTATAGAGGAGGGCCTCTCTCTCAAGAAATAAAGATAAACCAGATTATAATTTGATCGACGTAAGTGCTGAGTGAAAGGCTGCGGGTCGAGGAGTACTAATGTGATTACACCAACTGTATTTGTCTATATCCTCTTCGAACTGAGATCTCAAGTTCACACCCGAGTGGAAATATCTCCTCACCAGTTCAGGCTTCTTCTACACCTCTTTATCTCTTTCACTACATCAACTTTTCTAATTTGTGCTTAGTTGTCAAGTATTTTCCCACAAATTGTGTCTGTCTGATACTCTCTGTGGCTCTTATTTACTAATCTTTTGGCTGATGTGCGCAACGCATGAGGAGGTTTATCTTTAACCTTTCACCACTATGATATGGAATTGTTTGATTACTGGAAGACCATTCAAAGATACGATGACTCCCTTAACATTTCTAATATGGGTACCGCGAATAATCGAAAATATGAGTATAAGCTTCTTCGGGAGAAATTATTCCAAGGTCCTCTTCTATGTTATATGTTTGTATTTACACGAATTATTATTATGTAAAATATTACAGCTAGGTCTCGCTCAAGAAGCTTCAGAGCAAGCATGTCTCAACTGAATTAAATCAGCACTCTCTATGAGTTTATGAGTTGTCAGTTACAAACACACTAATAATCTAAATACTGCAAGTTTATGTTACACAGTATCGGTCAGGACTTACACTCTATCTCGCAACCGAAGTCTAGATGCCTATGATCCCAAGGTTTTTAAAAAAAGTCCCAAAAGATTCGCCTATTATTTTAGTGATGGACTATTACTGGTTAGTCAGTCAATAGGCGCTTCCATTAGAGGCCATGAAGGATTAACGATTATATAATCTTTGAAATCTGTACTTCTCTGAGTATAAATAAACTCCAGGGATCTCTCTAGATCCACGGGTAAGTCATGGTGCTAGAATATCGAATGTGTAATCTGATTAATCCTTCTATATAGTGCCTCATATCTATAGAGGCTCTTAATTGAATTATATAACCTACCATAAAAGCTAATACAAAATTGCTTGAAGACACTAGTAGTGGAGAAACAGGACTTGGTTTAATGTATACTATAATCTCTTTTACGATCCTAATATCTGTTCTATGGATATATGTGATGTTATTAGGGAATAAATCGGTGCATAAAGAGTAGGTAATGATTTGATAGAATAACTAGTATTAATATTTGAGGCTGCCAGATCAAAAGAATAGAGAGTTTATTATCTAATCATGACTACTAAGTATTAAAAGCTTATTCTCCAAATATATTGGTAATGTGGTGTGTTCATCTTCATCTTCTTTAGATACGTTTGCGTTGTTAGGATTATAGTATACGTGCATATTATTTTATAAATAATGGTCAATATTATTACCATACGGTTTACGTTATTACGTTTTACGGTGAGTTTAGTTTACCATGTATATTGAAGATTATGTCTAATCCGCTATAGATGTGAGAGATTGTACATTTTCTTCTTATGAATCAGATCTATTCTCAAATAAATGAATAGTGTCCTTATACTATGTAATGGTTTAGGTTTTTTAAAATTGGCAAATATTGACACCCTACTCATTGAGGAATCATCATAACACTGACAATATATCCTTACACTCATTTGGTTGAACTCTGAGCGCACAGTTTTGATATGTTATATTTATCACCATATATCGTTACAATTGTGATATTGCGAATTATAAGTATATGACTACTACGAGTGCCAAGTAACTATTATTGTTTCTTTGATCGAGTCCAAGAGGAGAAAATGAAATGGAATAAACACGAAAATAATTAACCAAGGTCGAGAACATGTCAATGACTAAGAACGCAGAACTTAGTGTGGCCGAGACACTCCATTAATTGTAACCGATGCCATAGTTAAGAGCATCTCTAGGAGTTTAAACTAATCCAGTTTGTTCCTCAATATGGGATAAATTAATTCTGAAATGTCGCATTACCTTATCACTCTCTGCGGGTCACTACTCAACTGGTATAAAGCTCTCTCTGCGTGTTACCACGGCACTCTCTATCAATCGAATGACTGCGACACTCAGTCGAGTATCTGTCTCGGAGGACGATGCGGATATGCCTAGTCATAATTGTGTGTGTGTCTAATATAGATACATGTTCACATATTAAATTTAAAGATTTTAAGTCATTATTATAATAACTACTCAATATCCACTACGCAACCTACGAATTTCAACAGTGTCAACGTGACAATTATACGAGGGTATCTTGTAAGATACTAATTTTGAAATTTCAAGTCCCGAACTACTATTTTTAAATTAAAGTACAATCAAATTCAATTCTCAGACGGTAATATTTACAACGTTATCTAAATAGACATTCTGTATATATATGAATTCTAAAGTGATTTATTTCTTGCGCTTCAAGTGAGTTTTACTATTTGATGATAGTAAGTGATCGCTGCACTTAATCTCATTGGGCTATATAAATTAATCTTGTGTGAATAAAAGACAAAAATCATCGCTAAGTTAATTTATTAATATTAAAAAAAATCTGAGAATACTAACCTTAGTTAAGTAGTTATATTTGATTATTAACAAAACCACATCTATTAGACTATTACTAGCAAAAATCAACATTTATGTATAATTGTAATAGCCCAATTAATTATTATAACACGTATTATTATTACTAATTTATATTAATTTTCGTGACACACGGAGCGATTTCGAAATCTCGACATCACGTCAACTTGTTGGAAAGCATAATAAGAAGATTGAGGGGGGTATGAACTCGCCCCAAATTCTACACATACAGAAATATACTCTATCCTTATGATCACACATACAGGTATGAGGATTTGTGTGTGAAGATAGCAAGAATTTATTAAGTCGAGAAAGCACTGACTAGTTTTTTATCTTGTCTTCCACTACGTTATTAGTGTTAATTAATGCATATATTACAGATAACAACTATCGTGTTGCAAAGTAATAATTAAAGCATTTTTCTGGCACAGTTGTGCCGCGATCTCGTTCCGAGTCATATTTTATATCATCACTTTATGGATAGATGAATGAAAGTTCATTATTAGGTTGAGGGGTATGTAGTAATTAATATATATAATATAATATATATATTAAGTAAATATATATATAGAGTGATAATATATATAATAGTAATATTAATATGTAATTTTATGTAGATATATATTATATATATAGTAGTATGTAATATATTAATAATTATTATATATTAAATATATAGTAATATATATATATATAGTATATTAAATTATATTTATATATATTATAATATGATTATTATTATATATATTTAATATTAATATGATATTAAGTTTATTATATAATAATATAGTGAGTATTATAAGTTAATTATATATATATATATAGTATATATATAGTTATAATTAATAATTATATATATATATGCATAAAATTAATATATAACAATATATTATTTTTAGTATATGAGCCTAGTATTCTTTCTTTATAAACGATTCATAGTAGTGAGATTAGCAGTATTATATGTTTTTAATTTCTCATCCTACGGAATTATTTATTTAGCTAAATACTGAGATCTATACATGGTTAATTAAATGATGTAGAGTTTAATTATATAGTATAGATAAATTTTACGGATGTGTTTATATTGTTAACTTACAAATTTAATTATCATATTAATATATTTTCATATTTTTTCCTTTTTGCAAATATATTCTTTTAAATATGTGAGTAAGGTATAAGAACTTTACAAAATTAAGGTATTATATATAATTATAACTTTCTATTAGTAATAAATAATATAAAGATAGGTTAGTAGTGTGAGTATAAGTAGTGAGGGTTATATAGTCATGAGATATTATGTATTAAATCTGAGCCAAATCCGACAAACCACCGAAAGAATGCGAGGTAAATGTTAGTCGAGTCTATAGACCCATGTGTCATGTGCCCACCCGGAGACAGCAATAATCCGTCACCTCATAGAATCATACTCCTCTATCATTCTCTAAAAAATCCTATCTTTTTCACTGCACTAGTACATATTACGTGAGATCTCTCGACGGCAGACTCACGATGATATTTTACATAGCTAGTAGAAGAGATACACTATACAATTTGTCGCACGAGAAGTTCTTACTCTACACCTACATCTTGCTAGCTCTCCTAGTCTTGCCTTTTGCTATTATAGTTTGGGATACATAGTGTGTTTCCTCTATCTTCCGACACTATGCCCATCTTATCGTTATGACATGGATCTCACCTCTTCCCTCTTGCATTTCTCTCGGATGTCGCCCACACAATACAATCTTTTTCTTGTGAACAAATCATCTGTTATTTAGAGAGAAATTATCATTACAAAACATGCACAAACCTAACTTCTTACTCTGATATACAGATTGCTTGTGTGTAGTCTCATGTCTGTCCTGCTTGTACTCTAGCAGACGATGTATAGAAGCACCAATTAAATCAGCTCACCCATGTCAAAATTGAAAATGCGTACATCTTCCGACCGACTATAAGTTATATAACTTAATGCCTTATCCATAGATTTCTCGACGCAGTTGGTCATCTTTCTTCCGAGATAACTCGACAGCTAGGTTACAACAATCCAGTGTCCCTAAAATACACACCTTCACAAATTCATACCCCTTTTCACCTCCGAACTCAGTTGGAGAATTAATACACTTTCTTAGATTATTGGCGTATTACCATCTTGCTCTTACTGATACGAGGAAACCCCTTTTAATCATGCACCCAAATTATTAAAACTTTTGTCCTAGCAGGGATGTAGATCTCAGTTTTGTACATTTTTCTCTTACTCTCGTGTATTCCAGAATGCTCCCACCCTAAAGTACTTAAATAATCTTTTCTAATTCCCTCTAACAAAAACTAATTTAATAATAGGTTAGAATACCCTGGTACCTCAACTTTTAAAAAACCTCTCTATGGGAATAAAAAAAATGAGTTATTGGACTCTTCTCAGTCCCCTCACCTCTATTCTCAACTCTCTCCGTCCTTCTTTCTCTACTGGAGCGGCTCCATTAGATCTCCCAGTAATTTTCATGATGATTTGAATATGTCATACCACCACCCGCGTCTAGCGTCTAGCCTCTAATGTTGTCAGCAATAAAACTTGTTTCTCACTACCTCTCTTCATACCACAACCTGATGCCTACCCTCTTGTCCGCATCACAGCACGCCAAGTTCCATCCCTCTCTGCATATAAGCCTAAAGTCATACACCGTTACCTAAATCTACCAATCTTCTCCACGCTTCTTTATATATCTCCTACATCCAGATACGATTACAAGAACAAAATTGTAGTGAGATGTAACAGCTTCCTGTTTAACCCCAATATTGCTCATCCGAACCATTCCTGTATATTCTCAATATTAAATTTCTGGAGTATATTATATACTTATACATTACAATTTACTATTAGGGTGCCTAATTACCTTATTGCTCTATACTTATCTATCTTCATACTGCTATAGTTATAATATTTCATCTATCCAAACACTACCTCCACCAGTACATCTTATCTATATGGCATCTCGAAGATATCGTGAATTACTTTTCATATCAAATCTATGAAGAGGTCTCATATATTGCTCGTTTGTTAATAATTCACTCGTACAGTCGTGGTGTACTCACGTATTCTTCATTTTGAGCGATTAATAAAAATGACCTCTCGTGGCATCGCATACTGTCTTCTTTCATAATAATCCGTTGCTTGCCTCTCACTCTCTCTAGGCCTTGTGCTTCTACTACCTTACTTTTCTCTACTCCTTCTCTTCATAACATAAAAAAATTCTCGCATATCTCAAGTCTCCTAACAGCTAGAGTGATTCCAACGTTATGGTTTATTATTAGCCCTCCAAAGAGATCTAGTTTTATACAGTCTCCTGTGTCTCCTTTTCACTTTTATGTCAAATAGAGGTTCCCTATTAAATAGTATACTGCGAGGCATCTAAGTAATCTCAAATGCTCCTACACACCAACGACTCTCAATCATAAACATATTTATTACCGATTTATGCGTTGTACTTATCATACATTCGTCAGTCTCTCCGATTTAAACATTGACCTACATATAAACACAATAGACCTTCAATAATTGTCTTTACTTTCATTTTCTCTTCCTCCCTCTGTTTTATCTAATTTATATTGGTGATATTCCATTTATCTTTCACCTCGGTGTGCACTTACAGTTCGCATCGCATTATCATAGAGACCACTCTCTAATTCTATCCCTATAGTTATCTGACCTCCCCATTCATCGCCTTCCTCTGCCTTATATCTACCAATCTCTTCTCCTCTCCTCCCCTTTCATTCACATTTAGCAGTTCACTTAAGTGCTCCGTCCATCTTTCCGTCCTTCTCCTGTTTATGACTGTTTATTTCACCAAAACTTCTCCATTGCTTTATCACCTTAATGTTTTAGCAACACTTTTCCTACTTTGTCCTCTAATGAGTATTTGCCAGTCTAAAAAATACTTCTATTATTTACCTTTCTGGTCCTTTTCTAATTCTTCCAATCTAATTTCTTCCGCTTACTCTCTTTGTCAAGCCTTCTACTTTATTATACTCTGTACTTTTACACTCTCTCTTGCATAATTTCTATTTAGCCTCCACATATTTATTGAGCCCTTGTTGTACAGTTCTATTTTCATGCTTATCTTTTTTTTCCATTCATAATACCGTTTTCCTCTTTAATTGCTCCTATTCACTATCTTCAGTTTCCAGACCACTTATTTGTGTGTCTTTATCTTCGTTCCATCCTTACCCATATTCTTTTTAGCCTTAGTGAGTAGGTCTCTCTCTCTACATACCCTATACTTCTTATCGTTTCTGTATTCTACTCACCACTCATACCTTAACTACCTATTTACTAATTGTCAATATATGTCATCATTACTTAATTTTTTTTCGGGATTAAATGAAACTTGTAATTACTACACTACTTCTAAGTTGACTTCAACTTTAATCCCATATTCATTCTTATTTTTTATATCTCTTGTTACTTTTCTGCAGCATTCTATCTAACCAGTCTTCATCTACCAAATCCTTAAATTTCTATGATCTGTAATCCATTGTTACTCCATAGGTATATACTTTATAACATTTTCTATTATTATTATTATCCTACTAGTTCAGATTGAATATTATATAGTCTAATAATAGATTCTTTGTTATTAAAATTCATCCATATGTGTATATATAGGGCAGTAAAAGGTTATTGAACCTATGTGAGTCTCACTTTGTGTGAAAAAAAAAAATACCATGTCATGATTATTACTTAAATCCCATTCCTCATATACAGAAAATACTTTAATCGAGCGTAATTACATATCCTTTACAATATTATCCTTATTAATAATTACTCTTGCTTTCCATATACTGTCCTACTATACCATATGTCTACCACTCGATCTGTCTTATTACTCCTTACCCATCATCTTGCATTGAAATCTGCTCAATTTATTCAGTAAACAGTGACTATTTTCCCTCTCTTCTTCCAGTCTTCTACAATTTACTCCTCCTTGGATTATCCATATCATGTAATACTGACTTTTTTTTCGTCTCTTTCCAGTTCCCTGTTGCTAGGCGAAATTAGATTATATTATTATGATATTAACAGCCAAATAAGAAAGTAATATAGGATACCTTAACTATTTCCCTTGATCTATATAGGGAGTACATCTTGACCAGTTTCGTAGTTACGTATGTTTATGACTTCTATTAGTCTGTTATGAAATATGAGGACATTCTTTGATATCGGCATTAACCTATTATGAAAAGCCCCAACTCCATGGCTTCACTTTTGAATAACACCTACCTTCACACTCTTTATTATATAGCATATACATATCCTTACTCTCACATATTCTAACTTATATCTCTCATCTTCCTCACCATTCATTTACTTACAATTCTAGCCCACCTATTTACCTACATCATGTCTATCTCTATTTCTCTCTTACATCTAAATCTAATACCATTAGAAACCTATTTTAAATTAATATTACACCATGACGGTTTTATTACTAGTTTAAATATTAAGCTTTAAGTTGCAAATAATTTTATATAATAACATTATTTCTAAGTCCTGGTCCAAAATCGATATATTCTCGTAGGTCTAGTTATACCTAAATTGTCTGTCTTCTTCAACGAGGTCTTGGTACTATGATATTGCAAAGCATAATCTTCATTTCATGTATGGCAATGGCTTAGTCATATAGCTACTATCCTGTCTACCCTTATGTCATGGGAAGAGATATGAAATAAATGGCGAGTGGTATGTTCCATCCTCCGAGAGCCATGCGAAGGATAATCGTTATACTGACAAATCTCATACGTCGTAACCTTCACATTTATCTAGGCTCAGAAATTTATAGTTTGATAAAGTGATTATCTTTCTTTATATTTTTATAATAATAAAAATTTAATATATTTTTATCATTTGTCAAAAGTAGAACTGGATTATTTGAATTAGATTGTTATTGCAGGGTATCCTAATCACCTTAACTTTATAGTTACGGATTAACTCCGTCAGTGATTGTTAATATATACTGTGAATTACAATATTATTGTTAAGCAAAATTGCAACTTGAAGAATTGTTTTAGACTATTAATTCAGAGCTCCTATTGACAGAAGAACTGTATTATTTACAAAGTGTTTATGTTGCATCAATACACCATCTTCTCTTCTACTACCACAAAACTTACTGATTTAGCAAGGTTAAAACATGATAATTGATCTCCACTGAGATTAAAATAATTTTGGTTAATGCCATTTCTCTAAGTTAAATTCTGAACTAATTTAATGGCATGGGAAACATAACATAGTATTATTATATTAGATTTAATTAAAATAATATCTAATACAAAGCTTTCTCGTACCCTCGTAGATATTTCACACTAATTTCCTTAAACTCTAGTTACTGCCTTCCCCAAACGCAAGACAATTATAAAGCTTACTTGGAGCGAGCGGATGGCCAATAGGCTCGTCATTAATATACTAACTACAGCAAAGACTTATCCGGTCAGAATTACCCTTTAATAAGCAATGTGGCTTGACTTCCTGTTAACAAACAAGTTAATCCTATATATCACTACTCTTCATTCAATCAGCCTCCATCTCTTAAATAACTCCATAACACACTCCCAGATCGTGGTCTGATTATTCCCCTCTCAGCATGGAGAAGGGACGCATAACGAGGTTCACTGCAGACACCATTCTGAGGCTGGAAGGCCTCAATTTGAGCCACCCACCTGTGAGCACCCCACGTCTGTTTTATGTGTATAAGGTTGGGAAATCCCGGCATACATCAAAGAGTAGTTCAAGCATCAGCATTTGTCGACTAGTGTGGTTGCAACGCCATACCACCCATTGGTTATTCTTCTCCCGGCCGAAGTTACGGTTTAGCCCAAGGCCCCTGAAAAATAATAAACACAATGTGTGCTTTTAGATACTCATTGGTAATTGATAAATCTGTTATATATACCGTATATGCGATTTTCTAAATAGATTGTTATACTATGTTTTACAGATATAATTGCAATGATTAAACTAAGCGGAACAATCGCTGCTTTGGTAGAGAAATGAAGAGTATATAATAATAATTATATAATATAAAGAATTAATTACTAGTGTTCTTTGATACGATGATGTTTAAGAAACGTGAGCCTACGTTAAGATTTTTTTTTTAGTATCTGCAGAGGGGAAAGGAGAGACCCACGAACAATTGTCTACCTCAAAGTGAGGTTTGGAAAAACAATTGTCTGATATAACGTATTTTATTCATAGTTTCAGAATGATAGTTATAAATTAACTAGATACGGTTATGAACAACTTTGATGAATTGGTATAATTGTGTACAATTCTATATTTAAGTTCGAGTAATTTGGCTTAGTATTATCTTTATGTATAAGAATATTGGTCATACATTGTTATAATAGGATTTTGATTAGATCATTAATAAACTTAGTATATATCTATTACCTGTATCATAAGGGTACCACAGCACCAAAATGAGCTGATGCCCTTACCGCTATACACCTACCTTTCAGTTAGGTATTAACCCCTTAAGAGATAAATTGGTACTTGCGTGCAAATTCTCTTATATGGATGGTGATACTCCTAAAAGTAAGTGCTTACAGTTAGCTATATCTAAAATCTGACCTCATGTTATATGATAGCTGTGACATGCATATTTAGTCCAGAATGTTCATATACTATATATATTTATTTGTATAATGATATATTTACTTGATAAGGGGGCTAGTATTAGGTGAAACATAATATTCTTGCACTGCTCTAATAAAAGACAGGCATTTATTAAAAATGCCACCAAGGTGGGTGCTCGAGCAATACAAATATTATGACTCCTTAAAAATGCTCTCGTCAAATGACTACTTGAAAGTACAGATTGTCATGGATAGTAACTATAGTATCCCGACGGGTATACTCCCATCTAATAAGAAGAGTTTTTCGTCTCTGTGATTTTTGATAAATAAGTGTTTATGTCTCGTCCTCCATTTAAGTTTACAATTACTATTGAACTTAATGAAAAACACATGCTTTTAATAAAATGATTTAATAATATTTGGAAGTGTTTAATGTTATACATCAATAATGTATTTTCTTAGATTAAATGAATTAATTATACTAAATCATAACTAATTGGTGAGAAAATTTTAACTATGAGTTTAGAAGTGTTAAGATAGTATAATTACTAACTTTTGAGTACAATTTGTGGTACTTCAATTTAAGCTGTAACACAATATTGGAAACTGCCCTACTCATGTTGATTTATATCACCCTTAAAAGGACTTTCCATCAATTGCTAGGTGTTTGGCGGTGCAGTGCTGTTAATTCCATTTTGCATTTTACAAAGTTTTTGTTTTGTATACGCTTGGTCATGACTTTTATGTCGGTTGAAGAGATGTTAATAAACGCATTTTCTAGCACACTTAAATGATAAAATGTTTATACGCTAGTGGATATGTTACTTTACGATTGTATTTTATTCCATGCAAGATGAACTCGAACGTTCCGTGGATTCTCAAATACCTAGGACAACATTTTAACTGTGTGTACTTTTGTAGAAGATGGTGTTATTAATGGAGTGGATGCAGATTCTTCAATAAATCAAAAACTCGATGCTCGTCACTTTGTATAAGGGAATTTTTGTTAGAGATGCGGTCTAACTCTTTTAATATGGCTAGAGATTTAAGTGGAACATATCGAGTATTTGATACTGATCCTATTAGCTACTTTTACGACTTTATTAGATAATTAGTAAGGTGGAAGTTTTCTTAAGGATTATAGTACTGATTATTATCATACAATCTAGAGTATATGTTAATTAGTTGCCTCTGTACATTATATTCTTAGACCTGGTAATAAATATGTATGCTTTATTGATGACTAATAAGCTATTAATGCTACGTTAGCATATATTTCGATGGTTAGTAATATTATAAAGAACTTATTTTTTGTGTTATGGTTAGTCGAAATGAAATATAATATGTTTACATTAAAATAATTCGTTGCGTCTGTATGATTAATTGGGACAAGATGTATGATAAATCCTGTTATAAATTACTATGCAATGTAAAATAACGTTTATTAATATTGTTAGAGATATGCTTGGGAATAAGTTTGAATTGAGGTTACGTTATTGTAGCCAATGTTAGACTTAGCAGGTGTTAAGTGTTGGATCTTCTAATTTGTTAACATCTTATCGTGCTTAATTGGGGTAGTTTGTACTATGTACATGTTATTTTCTTGAGGTTCAATTTGAGGTAATGTATGCGTATAGTTAGCTATGAATTAATATGAAGATGGCGCTTGTGTTATGTTAAGGCATATTTAGTATTACGGAGTGTTTAGTTAAATAAAAAACTTCATTTTGCGCTATGTTTATCCGAATAACTCTAATAACTGCTACGTAATCAGTTGTTATGTAAAATATTTAACATTGGATATGTTAGAAGATTATTGCTTAATTATAAATTTGATAGTTACTATGTTAATATAAGGTTACGTTTTGTACAGCTGTGTTAGGTACTTATACTGCTGTTTAAGTATGGAAACTTTGTTAAGGAATTTGGTTATTGTAACAATTTATAAAGTTTTTATGAATTTTGTTATATGTATATCTAATTCTGAGTTTACTAGGTTTTAAATGCTATTGTTAGCATTTATATAATGTAGAGATGGAGAAGACCAGATGTTACGTCTAGATATTATAATTTCGATATAATAAATAGATTTATGGTTATTATTAAAGAACTTATTTTTTATATATGTTTAAAAATGTTTGTTTGTTGTTGTTGTTGTTGTTGTTGTTTGTGTTGTTGTTGTATTAATGTATTAGTGAATGTGGTTGTTGTGTGGTTGTCTAACGAAGAATATATACCACTTTTGAACTGGATGTATGGGAGTTTACGTTTCGGAGGCGTTGTATTGTTCATTGTGTGTACTATGACTTCTGAATTGGTTGAAAGAAAGAATCTCGATTATACGTAAAGGGAGGATTGTTTACGCATAGAACGTAATTTCTCCGTTCAGATAAGGTATCACTTTTTATCGTCAATATGGATATAAATATGTACTATATGATGATACATTAGATGACATCTTTCCTCGACATTACTTCTACACCTTGTTATAGTTTGTAATTATGACTTTCAGCGAAGAAGTTGACGTGTATATCCACAATCGACGGATAATGTATCATTTTAATACCTACGCTTAGAGTCGATAAAGGCCGGAGTAATAGGCGAGCCGTGTACAATCGTGTGGCTCTATGATGTGGCCTACCAGCTATGGTCAATATTATAAATGAAGCTAAATGCGATGGCACTTTATTGCCAGAATGGTTATTAGCATTAAATTCATATTTTCATGTTTTTATATGAACTTTAGATTATATAATCTAGGAAAGGAGGAGGAGATTCAGAGTCTAAAGAAGAGATTGAAAGTGATATTTTGTGGTGAGTGTTATGAGTAAGAATTATTTGTATGAGGAAGTATTACTATGATAATTAAAAAAAGGAGCTTTGTTACGGTTTGTCATATATCGTTATGGACGAGTTTTAGCTCAAAGAACCAACTAAAATGGTCATTGTTTTTATAAATGTGACTTAGTTGTGTAGAAATAACGTTAATATGTTAGAATATGTTTTTAAAAAAAAGTGAGAAAATGAACATGGTTAGGCGTTTTTGTATGTAGAAGTTAGTGTTACTTTACTGGTATAATGTGGACACTTTGTTGAGTGTAAGCAGTTATTAAGGGCGGTAAGATTTGTAGTGTTGGTGTTGTACATTAGTTGTTTCCTAGTTCATCTGATTGCTATGTTAGCTTTATTAATATTTGAAGACATTGTTATTTTGCATATATAATATGTTATTTAGTATATAAAGAACTCAGTGGAACTTTGTTTAATTGTTAACAAGTTATATTCATATGTAATGTTGTGTTAGGTTGTCTTTGATACATATGCTTAGTCAGTACGCAGGTTAGTTTTATTTTGAGTGGAAACCTTTATTTATGGCTGTAGAGTGATAGTTCGGTTTTGATCAGTATAATAAACCAATGTTGTGAGAAATTTTAGTTAAATGTTACTGTGTCGGTGTGTAAGATTAACTAAATATGTTAGAGTTATGCTTTGAAAATTAGTAAGATTTAGGTTACCGGTTTGCATACGCATGTTAAGGTGCGTGTACTGGTGTTAAGTGTGGAACTTTGTTAAATAGTTAACAGTTATATTCGTGATTTAAGGGTGTGATAGTGTTTGTCTTTGTACATATTTTCCTGTAGATTCATGTAACGGATATGTAGCTTTATTTGATGTAGGGAGAGAAAGCTTTGTTTACGATAGCATACTTCGTCTGCTCTGTATTGATAATTAACCAATGTTGTGATAAATTTAGTTAAAAAATATAACCATGTTAGTGTAAATTAAAATCGTTATGTTAGAGAGATATGTTTGGTAAAAATAAGAATAGGTTACGTATTTTCCTCGACGATGTTAGTTACTTTACTGTTTGTTAAGTGTATTTTTTAATGTTAGCAGTTTTTCTTGCTTAAGGTGTTCGGGCTTAAGGTGTGTCTGGTTTGCCTTTGTACAGTAAATTCTAGTTCATGAGGGCTATGTTAAAGCTTAAATTAATTGTGATAACCTTTGTACGGGTATGAGTATACTCAGTTGGGTCTGTATGATATAATTACACCACGGGTTATGTAAATTTTGTTACTATTACCATGTTAATGTAAAATTAACATGTTATGTTAGAGACAGTGTCTTTGACAAAAGTGGGTGAATAAGTTACGTTTTTGAGATGTTATGTTAGTTACTTTACTGTTGCTTAAGTGTGTGTAAAACTCTGTTAACGTTAACCGTTTTATCCTTTTTAAGATGTGTTAGGTTTATTGTTGTGGGTTTATTATTGCATAGTTCAGATCAGATTGCTAAGTAAGCATTTATTACTGCTGAAAAACTTCTGTTTACGTCAGCTTATATTGTTCTGATCTTTGATAAAGAACTTTGATTTTATGTTATGTTTATCCAAAAATGGTACTCGAAATGTGAGGACCTTTAATCATAGGACAATAGATCACAGATGGACAGGAGGGTGATTAGGAGGGGGGCTGGATGGGGGTTTGATTTACTGATTCTCTGCTTTAGGGTATGTAAAAACGTAAATTTTGTAAGTTTATAAACAAAAAGAATAAGAAAATTTTATTTATTAATTATTTATTTATTTATTTATTATGTAGAGTTGAGTTTTATGGTTCGAACGCAATATTTCGAAATCTGTAGCAGACCGAAGTAAGCGTTGATTGTCTCCAGCCGAAGACCCCCCTAAATGGGGGCCTTAGACAAACCCTATACGACTTATAACCCTAATATTCGAGATCTACGACCTCAAAACGCCATATAAGGACACCAGGGAACATATTGTTGTTATGACGACTGTTATTAACTCAGCACCGGCAATGGCTCCAGCACGTCCGGAAGCCAACTGTCGCTGCAGAGTCACATACAAAGTTTCATAGAAGAGAAGATAGTAGCTGTCCACCAAATTTCAGCAATTTACGAACACTTCGATGTTTTAAGGGGGGGGGGTCCCCCTTCGGGACCCACGGGACGTAAACCTCGTCCTAGCGACGAGGTACCTCCCCATTCTAGACACCCCTCAAATTTTAACCCAGATACTAAAGTACCTATAACCACCTGTAAATAATAATACCTCACCTTGGATGCCATAGGCTGAGCCGGAGTCCCGGTAAGACTTAAAAAATATTTCATAATATATAATATAATAATAATATAATTAATAAATAGATAATATTAATATAATGATATAAGTAATAATTAAAATATAAATATTATAATAATAAAAATAATAATAAATTAAATATTTAATAATTATAATTAATAAATTAATATATGAATATAATACTAAGATCAGCATCTAACTATACTAACCGATGTCATGATAACCATAAACCAACCCTAGAAACCGGAGTGAATCTAGTATAATAAATAAAGGAGTATCGATCCGGATATCGGAGCCGGAGTCAGGAGTCGGTATAGTATAAGTAAATTCAGTGAGCACGGAAGTCGGAGGCCCAAAGAACCTCGATAATTTTAGTGGAATACCACTTCGTCTAGATCTCATATATTAGATCTTCGATAAGGTAATTATTAAATAACTAATAATTTAATAATAATAAATAAGAAATTTAGAGTAGGTATGGTGAATATTGTACTGCGCGACGCGCAAACTGACGCATATTTAAATTAAATATAAAAAAATAATTAACGAAAAGGAAACCTGCAAAATCAATTGTCTTATCTCAAAAACACGTTTCTCTTGATCACACCTGAAAGGACACTCGAGCTCGTAATTCAAAAGTGGGGTCTGAAGGCCTGTGTCCTAAGTACTTACTAATACTAATAATTAATACTTAATAATTAATTAATAATAATAAAATAAAATAATAATAATTAATAATAAATATTAATAATTATAATAATAATAATAATAATAATAATAATAATAAATAATAATAATATAATAATAATAATAATTAATAGTAAATAACTGATAATAGTAATAATAATAAATCCCTTACCTTATTGATGAATTTGATATTAATTGTATATCAGACTAGAAATAATTTAGCTTTGACCTAGCAGATACTTGTGCCGTTTGCCAAAGAATACTTCCAAACGAGTAAATAACTTAAATATACTTAATAGTATATTATTGTAAAAAAATAGTAGGATATATCAACTTACAAAGTTTTATACCTCAATATATGTATATTTGTTTGTAGTAAAGTTTACAGACTCTTATTAGGCATACTTCTTATATTTTCACGTCACAAATGAAGCAAGTTCATGTAACGAACGAAAGAAGTTAATGACTCATTTAACGGACAAACAGTCGAGCTATCTTTTTTTTCTTGTGAATGCCCAATTCAAACACTTTCTTTCTTATAAGGAAAAACTATTTAAAACATTACAAACAGGCTAATACCGTGAAAGAAGCCACACATGGTTAGGCGCATTGAGAGGAGCGGGGTTTCGGAAGTTTGGAAAAAAAGAGTTTATCTGTTATCGTAGAAATCGAATCTAATACAAGTTTTTTAAAATCTGATAAGAAAAATTTTATAAAACTAATTAATAACGGTTAACTGGATTGTAGGGGAAAATTTAAACTCGTTAACGTTAAATTCGCAAATGTAACTGGTTAATAGTCCGTTAGCTCTTTTTGAAATTAACTAACGAAAGCATTAAAACGTAACGGAAAAATTAACGAGTTAATTAACGGATCAACGCTTTAACGCGTTAATGCACACCTTTAATATATTATATAATATATAATATATATATATATATATATATAATATATATATACTATATTATATATATGATTATATATATATATATATATTATATATATAGTATATATATATATATATATATATATATATATATATATATATATAAATTATATAGATATATAATATATTATATTAAATATATATATATATATAGTGTAATATATATATATAATATAGTATATATAATATATAATATATTAATAATATAATATATTAATAATAATATATATAGTAATATATATATATAATTATATATAATATATAATATAATATATATAAGAGATATAATATATATAAAATATATAGTTAATATATATTAATATATATATATATTATATATAATATATATATATATATACTATATTAAATATATATATATATATATATAATATATATATATATACTATATTCTTCTTTTCTTTCTTACCTTCCTCTTTGACCAAGATTGGGGAGGTAAGGTGCTGTACAAAGCATCGGATAAAGAAAAGCAGATTGAGAGAAACATGACAAAACGTCGAAAGAGAGAAATAATGAGCCCAGCTCTTTACCGCACTTTCACCTCGTTAACCATTAATTTAGGTGAGAGCTGTAGTCACATGAGACAGAAAAAATCCATTCCCATTAGAGCATCATAGGGGACGCGACGGACCCTCACTCTATGGGTAAAATCGTCCTAAGTGTTTAGATATCTTTCTTCTCACGACAAATGTGCCCAGTAGTTTGGGCCACACCATGCCCCCATAGCCAAAATACCGCGCCAATCATCTCCTAATTCAACATTGCATAAATGTTCTGGCCATTTTGAATAACAATTTTCACAAATTATTTCATCTCCTGTTAGACAGTTCAGGTTCAACCAACTTTCAATATCCACGATTCTCTTCGGTTCGTCCCAGTCTGAGTCGGTTCCCAACACACCTCACCACATTTAAATCCGCTTAACCATAAGACCTACTATCAATTTACATCCTTTCCATCAATGACCAATTCATCTATCAATCAATATCTTTCATTATCATATCTCTCAATATTTAACCCCTTTCTTTCACCTAAACCAACACCACTCTCTAATAAACGTATCTTATTTCCTCTTATCTTAATCAAATTACTTCTCACACCTAGCACACCACCTAAAGATTATGCCATCTGAAACAGACATTCAGAACTTGTTAGATCTATACTACTTTATATTTCCAGCCATAAGTCTCTAATAACCATAACAATAAACACAGGTAACAACAATTGAACTATACATTAGTAAGACCCTAGCACACTCTAAGACTTTGATTAGTCCCTTTGCTAATCACAAACCGATTTAAAATTTGCATACCAGCCACCTTCCTTGCCATTCCAACTTTTTTATACCATTATCATAACACTCTTGCATTTCAGTCCGTTCCCTTTCTCATCCAACATATTAATACCCTAAAAATTTAAACTTAGACACTTGTTCAGCTGCCTCACCTATCTAACATTAAACTCTCTAATATGTTGGTCCTCACTCACAACTTCAGTAACGGATTACTCTTATCCACGTTTACTTTCAAGCCCTTCCTTTCACACACCCTGTCATTCAAATCTCTTTGTCGGTTGTCCTCAAACTCTGATTCAGGATTGGTCTAATATGAGCAGATTTGAGTCGCATGTAGAAGGTAGGTGACCTTCCACTCTCTTTCATTCTCAACCCATTCTAAAACATCAACACGTTCCTGCCATCCCCACCTCAAATTCTTTCATAAACCCCATCCATATACAAATTGAATAACAAGGAGACATAACACAACCCTAGCTCACTCCGCAATTAATCCTAAACCACTCACCATTGACACCATTTTATTCTTACACACGGACTTCACTATCGTCTAATACATACTTTTTGATTCCATTCAGAAAGCCTACCACCAACACCTAATATATCACTAATACCTGCCCTAAAGCTTCCCTATTATTAAACTCTACATAACGCCTGTTGCAAAATCATAAAACCTAAATACAATTTATTCTACATTTCTGATTTTCTCAAAAAGTTAATTCGTTTTGATGATTTCATACACATACGCCTTTACCACTCCTATAAAACGCACCTTGATTCTGATATTCACAACAGTCCTCAGTCACTCGACGCCCTCTTTTGACGACTAAAAATACCAGCATATATCTATCCCCGCCCCTCGAATAAAGTCTATATTCCCTATATTTCATACAGTTCCCTTTTCTCCCTTTTACCTATATACAAGCGGTACTTACCGCTTCTTCCTTCCAATCACATTGTGAAACATTATATACCCTACCCATAAAAACGCTTTATTACGAAACCAAACTTACTCAAATCCAATCAATCACCATCCCGCCTCCCTCCTCTCTTGATCCATTTCACTAGTAATTTACATCTATCTCTGCAGATTTAACCATTCTTCAACTTTCTCAACCCCTACCCTAATTACCTCCTCGCTTACTAATAATATATCAACACTCAATCCCCAAAATACCTATTCCTTCATATTGCCACCATCAAAACCAACACGACATTCGACTAACACCTCATCAATTTAACTGTTAATATTTGTTTTAGCAGATTTATCGTAGTGTTCTTATCACCTAATCCCTTCACATTCCATTTCATCAGTTACAATATTAAATAAGCACCTCCCTATTTATTATACTAAGCAGATTCCCCTTTCCCATTACTCTCAATCTTAACCTTTCGCGCTTCCTTCCAGAAGAGCTTCCTATTTTCCTTTGTATGTCCTCATTCATTCCTCCTTCCAACTGTTCATTACCTCTTGTTTGTCTCCTACGTATACACCTTTTAGTATTTCTTTTAATTCCTTCCTGTATATATAATTACCAGAGCATCTTTTTTGAATCTTCATCATTTGCTCTTTAGTACATTCAACCACGCTTCTTTTGTTACCTTTAACCGCTTCATTCACCTCCTTCATTCCACCAATCACTATTTCATTCTTACTTCCCTACTTTAGCACATCCACACACTTCATTTGCACTACTAACAATTGCCTCTCATTTGCCCCCCAGATTTGTCAGTAGTCACGTTGTGGTCACATTCATACGTGTTTACTAGCGGCGCTACTTACAATACTTGTATCCGTAATCGCAGATCATAAATATAACATTTGCACTCAGCCTACTATAGCAGAAGCTTACTACACTCTTAATAGTTTAGCCGACTTCCTTTCGGTATCACGCTTCCCTCTCGCATTCTCAAACCCCAACTAAGCTTAATTTATATAGAACAAGCATAATTGATCTGAATGAATCCCATTCCTAAACCCCCTAACCTGATTTAAAATCCAACACATACCTCAACAATTTCTTTCCTTCTTCACCAACACTAATTCAATCATACTTTTCACTTGTTGACACACCTCCTAACAAACAACCCAACAACCAACACTCTCACCGAGCTATACAATCTTAACACCAATATATGCCCAAAGACCAAACACTACCCACCCTCAACCTCTACACCCACGCACACAAGCACCACCCCCACAACAACCCCCAAAGCACCACACAACAACCTAAACACAACCCACACACCACAACACCCCCTGTCGTTTTAAAGGAAAAGTTTATTACTTACACACATACCTCTCTCTCATCAGGAATCCAATCACCTTTACCTACCCATATACTGCCTTTCTATCCTCTCTTC
>JABUQX010035806.1:35000-50596 GCA_015478945.1 Trachelipus rathkii | reverse complement strand
TATTATTATGTTTTTATAAGATTTATATATTATATATATATATATTATATATATAATCACTTATTATATATAGCAAAGATTTCAGAAACGCACAGAAAACTCTTTAGCTGCCTGTGCCTATTTAAGGAAAATTTTTTCTCCAGCCAGTTTTTAGTTTTGTTTTCATTAATTTTATTATTATTATTCATTTTATTATTATTATTTAATTATTTTATTAATTATTATTATTATTATTAATTAAATTATTATTGATTTTTATTATTATCATATAATTCATCATCATCAGCCGATCCTCAATTAGGATCAGGGTAATTATCCGTTAGTACCGTTGGTATAACCAGTAGCATTCGAAAAATCTCCATCATCATCAATTAGTATTCTAAGATCTCCCAAACTAGTTATTTCTGATTTATTAATTAATTATTATTTGTTTTTAATTATTTATTATTTTTATTATTTTATTATTATTTATTATTTTATATTATTATATTATTATCATTTATCATACATTCATTCAAGTTAGCTATTTATTTATTCTTTTATTATTATTATTATTATTATTATTATTATTATTATTATTATTATTATTATTATTATTATTATTATTATTATTATTATTATTATTATTATTTATTAATTATTCGTATTTTCGTTGGAACCAATAATTTTTTGGTTTGCGCGATTTTTCAAGCAGTATTGGTTCAATTATTATTATTATTAATTTATTTATTATTTATAATAATATTAGAGAGTTATTATTATTGCTAAGTAAGACTATTATCTATTATTATTATTAATTATTATTATTTATTATCTATTTATTTATATTATTTATTATTATTATTGTTTTATATTATTATTTGTTATTATTATTAATAGCTTTTTTGTATTTATTTATTTACGTTATTTATTTATTTATTTATTTATTTATTTGTTTATTTACTATCTGTATAAAATTTCGTCCATCGGTGAAAACAAATTTTATTACTAATCGATATATCTATATTTCGACCTAGAGATAATGAAATACCTATTTGTGAACATAATATATTAATACATATAAATTGAATTATATCTCCTATATTGATATTTGTATTATCTATATATGGATTGTATCATACTGAAATATCAGATTGTATTGTCGTTATATCAAATCGATATATCAATTTAGCAGTAATACTAATACAGGTACTACATATTCTAATTTTTACGATATTTATTGCAATATCGATATAGAAGAACACAAACTTAAGTTATGTTCGCTGGTGAATGATATTGCAGATAAATTGCCCATTTCCGATGGGATTCATTAGAGAAAGTTTGCGGGTGCATATATCTACACGATTTATAAATTTACAACCTGGAAAAACTATCCCAGTCCCTAATTCAAAACATCCCACATATTCTCAGGCCACTGAGATAAAATGGCAGAAGATTTAAAATGTGATAATTAATGTAAGCGAATATATATGATTTTAAACATTCTTGTAATTATAGTTAGTGATTATTTATTACCATTATTATTACGGATAATAATAATTATGTGTGATATTATATCCATAATTCTATCATTTAGTTAGTATATGTAGTATTATACTAATTAATTATATACTCACGGTACTTTATCATAGATCATAAATATGATAATAGAGATAAAAATAGTAACGTGAGGAACAAGAATTTAGTATGTATATATTGAGTAATATTATTACTTATATGAGTATATATATATAATTATACTCTATATAAGTATATAGGTTATATCACAGTATATAGTATATTGGGTTTGGGAGTCTATGACCGAAAAGGGGTCTTAGCATAAAGTGCATACACCACCATAGTGGAAGTAGGAAAAAGAGGCAAGATGATTTTTTTTGTACGCAAGAATGGACGTATATAAAGTGTCAATTTTAACTAAAAAGTGATTCAAGAAGTACACATCAAATCTCGCTTTTCTTGTAAAGCGTCGATTATTTATCAAATTGTTAGGAAATAGTAGTATGAGACAGATTTCCTTAATGGCTTACGTTCGGTTCCATTGATCACTCGCCAGTATTATATCCATGTTGCTAATATTAAAGGGTGTCCTCGAGTTTATCAATGCCAAGCTAATCATGGAGATTCTTATGAGTATGATTGCACTAATATATATTGGTGTATTCCGTGTTCCTCACCTATGCACAAATTTCGCTATTTTTTTGAGAAAGTAGTCTAAAACTCCTTTGCGTAATTTGTTTCTACTTAAGATTTGCTGTGTGAGCGTTATGGTTTGTCAAAGTATAATTTCTTTCCAGCAAGAGTAATAGAAAATTACATATATAGACAATGTATCATAGATAAAACCATTTAGATAGTTTCTTCGACTATTCTCTCTTGTACCTCTCCTTGAGAAATAAGCTTAGCGGTCACTGCAATATCTGATACATATTGCTGTCCTGTTCACTGTCTTACTAAATCCGTGTGATCTGTGTTACTCATATCAATACTGAATGTATATCCATGTGGCCGTGAGTCCTTTAAAACACACGGGTGATTCGTTAATCATTGAGGCTCATAAGTCTTCAAGAGAGGTGAGAAGCAACTGTTGATGACCACAAATTGTTCATAATAAAATGAGAATGAAGACTGGAGTTCTCATAGGTAATAGAAAGATTTATTAGTGTATATGTCCAGAATCAATTTTTGTGTTATTCACATAGCTAAACTTTTCTTTTTTGACCTTCATTCACACATTCAATTAATGCCATGTATTGCAATTACGCTGATTTTATCACAACAAGATCACAAAGGTACTTCAGAGTTATTTGATAGATAGTCCTCAGAAAACATGAAGGTATATTCATTGAACCAGGAGCTCAGCACTTTTTTACCTCTCTCTTTCTATCGTATAGCTTTATGAATACAGGATTAGGATTAAAGCCGAAGATGCACGCGTGTGCGAGGGTTAAGAATAAATACTAGGTGACTAAATTCGATAATTTGCTCTTATATCTAGACGTTAAGCTTTGTCTATTGCCTTGCTCTAATGTTTTATTGATAAACAGAACGTACCTTGCTGCGGCATGTTCAGAAACTCATGAGGCTTAAAAGTTATTCTATTCTTTTTGCCTAAAATATTCTGAAATTCAACAATGTGTTCTTCATCTTGACCAGATGGTATCAATTCACCTCACTAAGACTTAAAAGTGGAGAATGACTTTTAAGATAACAAGAAAGAATATAATTCATTTCAGAAGGATCAAGGAGCCTTGAGGAGAAATTAGTCACATTTAAGATTGTAAATCAGATACCATGCAAAGCTAATATAAGTGTTATAGAAGACATTATAGTGATTATTAGTATTTTTGTACAAGGAACTTTTCTACTCAAATTCTATCCGAGCACCTAAGAGACTAAAATTAACAAGTTGAGTGAGCTAACAATCCTACTCAAATACAGATAGTGGAGACGCTACGTAAGGAGGAACACTTATTGAGATTAACTAGAACGGCGCTGAAATGCTCTAGAGTATACATTTTCCTAATGTGTTATGGTGAATTCTTTAAGAATCCTGATGAAGATTGTAGTCTCTTTCTTTTCTACTTTGGCGACATGATAATACAAAATCGGTGGGCACTAAATGACGAATGTTCTCTCAAATTGTAAGAAAAACATACAAGAATTAAGATGAATTAATTGTATTAACATATGAGGTTGTTATACGCTTTTAACTAAAAGAATTATGTTATATTAATGCTATCTGAACATATAAGTATTTATGAATGTTGAAGCGCTTATATTAGTTGGAATGTATATATGAAAAACAACAAATAAAGGTGTGAGCGAAGATATAGAGTGAGTGTATTTAGGTAAGTTCATTATGATAGTAAAAACCATCTCGTTGCGATCAACATACATCGGCAACCAAGAGGCCTTTCGGAGAAAGTGCAAGTCAAGGCAAAAACAAAGGGAGAGAAGAGATACGTTTAACTGCTAAGCTCCAAATTGTACTATAAGGAGTGCTTATTCAGTTGTGTTCTTGCTACTTTTCTTACCTAAATTTCCATTTAGGTGTGTGGTTATAGAACAAAAGTATACTAATTAGCAATATTCAATATGAACTTCTGTATGCATATAAAACACTGGTTATTAAGATAAGCAAAAGCTAGACGATGAGTGACCATAGAGTTTTGTATAACGAAGTCATATCTCACATTCATGTCATTGAATAAGTACTGAGCAATCAGCTACAACACGAATCAGTCAGATATAAGCGCAAAGGTTCTATATCGTTCAATATGTAATAAGCGAGACTTCTTGAGTCTGATGAATATCTTTAGATCTACTTATGAATGTTTTAATTAGAGATTTAAAGGCTATAGATAATCGGAATATTCTGTATCGACTCATGAGGTGTTAAACTGCTAAGCAAAAGATAATATTTAGCCATCCATGTACACCAAACAACGTCTAAGTTGATTTATATATTGCGAGAGTTAGCAATTTGATTCACGGTTCCTTGACCATTCAAATTATGTAAGATAATGTAGCGGTGCAGATGGGAGATGGGGACTTTCATAAATGTAGCATCTTGTCTGTGGGATCAATGGTGATATAACTCGAGAATAACCAATAATTTTGCTTTATCAGGCAATTCTAACACGTCTAATCGAATTAAATTTATCTAGAGAGCTACCAGTGTGACTCTTTATAAAAAATTGGAGGAGCTCGCAGATATGCTTCTGTGATTAAACTATCTATGTTAGACTGCTACCTCTGGTTCTCAATTTCTATTAACAGAGCCGGTTCCCGAGGTCCACAGAAGACAGTTTCAGCTGACTTCGATGCCGCTAGTATTGCCTCACAAAGAGCATTCCTTATAGCTCTTTAATATTATATTTTTTGCATTTCCATATTCTCAAACCAGCGGGCGACAAAAAAACATAAAGGTTAGGCAACTAAAAATTGAAAAAACGGAACAGAAGGATTTTTTATTTAATATAAAAACCATATTTACTGAGAGAGAGAAATTAGCATGACATACTCGATGGACATTATTCATTTTCAACATTCATAGAGTAGCTCTTATGCAGCTATATAATATTACTAGTAATGTATGCTTTATCTTATAAAAGCACTTTTCGTCTCTTCTCTAAAATCTTATTGGATTCTAAATTACTGTTGAGCAGCTAATGTGGATATACCACCTAGACGAATACTCTGTCACCCCGTTCTACTCTGTATTATTTCGATTCAGGCGGTTGCTAGATTAATAGGGACGCAAATAATCACTCATCAACAATAATGAGTCACATCAGTAGTAATATTATATTCATAGCGTAGTAGAGAATAGTATTAGTGACGTACGTATACAGAGGAGGTAGCTCTTTAAGAGATCAATCTAATACTGAAATGCTATGTGTCAATGTGTCTTATCCCACAGTTTTTATCGAATTTAAATTATAAGCACTACATTACCATCAACTTGATCATATTTTACAACCTCCATATTACTATGTGAATCCATTATATTCAGCGAAGGTGATTACAATGATCTAAATTATGTAAAAATCATAGAAAATATGTATACTGTATCTTAGTATTACTGGTTGGAGCTTATACAAAGTTGATAGTACCATTCGAATTATGATACTAACACAATAAAATCTGAAATATTATCTCCAGTATGATACAATCCATTATACTCACCGATCTAATACAAATGATCATATATGGACATTATTAAATTTCTTATATTTATATGTATTAATATATTTATGTTCACAAATAGGTAATTTCAATATCTCTAGGTCGTGAATTATAAAGATCTAGGTAGTCGAATTATGTATTTAGGCAAAAATAATTTGTAATCACTCAGTATAGGAACGAAATTTTATATACAAGATATTGCGATTAGAATATAATACACATAAATATATATAATATAGGAAATTAAATTAAATAAATAAATAATAAATAAATTAATGTAAATTACTAAATAATATATAATATATAATAACAATAATAATTAATAAAAATAATAATAATTAATAATAATAAGTTAAATATATAAATAATAATAAATTTAATCATAAATAATAATATATAATAATAATAATAATATATAAATAATAATTTAAATAATAATATAATAATAATAATTAATGAATAACATATAATAATTGCAACAAATAACTGCTGAAAAGTCGGCATAAAAATAAAATTTGAGTGTAAAATACTTTACTATGGAATAATATATAATAAATATATAATAATAATCAATAATAATATAATAAATATATAATAATTAATAATAATATATTAATAGATTGAGGAATCCAATAATAATATAATATAACTATATAAAATATAATATGGTATAGTAAGATGATATGTAATTGATAATATAAATACATTAATAAAAATTAATAAAATAAATATAATTAATAATAATATAATATATAATCTTAAATAATTAAATAATAAATATATATAAATAATTAATAATAATTATATATATGATAATATATTTATCTCCATATCAATAATAATTAAATTATAAATATAAATGAATGAATTAGATGATAAGAGTTATGAATGATGATATGATAATGAATGGATAAGATGATTGATGTAATGATTGATGTATTAGATGTATAGATGATAGAGTGACGATTGATGATATTATGAGGGTCTAGTAATAATTAGATATACTTTAATAAGTATTTGAATGAATTCATTCTTTAATGTGAATTGATAAATAATAATAAATAATGAAATAATATAATATAAATGAGTGTTAAATATAATATATAAATAGGAATTAATCAGATAATATAATTAGTCATAAAAAACTAAAACCTATAGCTTTGAAAAATTATAGGCAAAAAAAGTTATATCTGAAGTATGAAAATTTCATTATCGGATAATATATAATAATACCATTATAGTTAAATAATAATAAATAATAAAAATAATAATAATAATTAAATATAAATATAATAATAATAATAATAATGAATAAATTAATATAAAATAAATAAATAAAAAAATTAAGTAATATAAATATAGTAAACAGTGAAATAAGTAATTTTTTAATGTATGCAATCAATATTTAAAAAAAATAACAATGATAAAAATAATAATAATTATGAGTAAATAATAATTAAAAAATATATAATTAAATAATAAGTATAATTAAATATAATAAATAAATGAATATATTAATAATAATATATATATAAGATTAAATTAAATAATAATAATAATAATAAATAATTATAAATTAATTAAATATAAATGAATATAATTATATATATATAACTATGATATATATTATATATATAGAGTGAAAATAAATTAATTATAAAATTAATATTAAAATAATATAATAATATAATGAATATATATATATAATAATATAATTATTACTATTATTATATATAATACTAAATATAAAGTCAGAAAAATAAGTTAATGACTAAATAAATAAATAATAATAATAATATAATTACCATATCTATAAATTAAATATGATTATAGCTAATTTCAATTAGGTTAAATAATATAGGTAAATAATAGTAATAATTAATCATAATAATAATGTATTAATATCATTAATACTAATATTAAATGTTATACGAATAAAGTAATTGAATTGAAAATGTTTCGAATATATAATAATTAATTATATTAAATAATTAATAATATATTTAACAACCAAATAATAATATATATATATATTAATTATAGTTAATATATATCAATATAATATAATATATTATATATACTGTGATATATATTAAATTAACTTTAATAATATATTAATACATAATTAATTTATATGTTATAAGTGGGAATTTGAGTGGAAGGAAATGTAGGTATAATAATATATACTAAGTAGACTTCACCATATAATATATATGTATTAATATATATATACTTAATAAATAAAGGTGAGGAATTATAATATGTTGACGGTGACAAGGATTGGTCTCTTACACTCATGACTTGCACTCACAACATGGAATTATGTATAACCCTCTGATCGCAAGAGTGTTAACTGAATGTCAAATTCTTATACTGTATTTAAATTTTTTATTTACTAACGCTACTTCAAAATTTTATCAAATACCTTTTGTATATGGCATTATTATATATTATGTATTAGTACTTATATTATTTATTAGTGTAAGATGAGTGATAAGTCTCAATACTGCAAATTGACTCGCTATATTAGCCCTAGCGAATATAGTACCTTATGGTCAATTTTATCGATGAGGAAAGGAGTAAATATGGATGAGTCATTTACTCAAGATACGAGTAAATGAGAAGCATTCGATTGTGTGTTGGGTAGGTATAGTAGGGATAGGTAGGGTGAGTAGTAGGTAGGGTAGTATATAGGGTATAGTAGGTATAGGTGATTAAGTTGTAGGGATGGCGTGGGTGTGAGTGAGGATGAGGTATATAAAGTGAGTATAGAGAGTGGTATAGCTATAGTGAGCCTTTGTTTAATAATAGGCCGGAAGAAATTTGTGTCTATTATGCATTATATATTAAATAAAATATTAAGTTGAATTATAAGTATTTATACTACCAATATATATCTATATTATATTATATAAATAATGACTGTGAGTGTAGTGACTCAACATTACATGATATGTTATAATGTTTAATTAATTGGCGAGCCTGAAGCAGCATATTTCCACTGATTTTGATTTTAGCATATCTGAATCTTCCTCCAGTGTAAAGAAAGTTACTCATACTTTTCAGTTTATATCAAATCATGTATACTTGAACTTACGAAAGGTTTAGATATACATAATAACATAGTATTAGTAACCCCATTACTAGCAACCTGACATATACTATATATACATATACATTAAAACTGTAAATATAATGTGTAATGATAAATTGATAACTATACACTCAATGATATAGATAATATTATAATTAATCTAAAAGTTCACTAAATTAATGAACTCAAGTGATAAGCTGATTAAAGACTAATATTACGTGCAATATATACACTGAATAAATGTCAATAAACAAAATTCTAATCAGGTAGAACAAAAAATAGTAATGAGTGAGACAAGTGAGTGATTGATATTATATATACATAGCTGATCGTAGTTAGAATTTAAGAAAAATACAACTATCAGTTAACATTAGCAAATAATACTAATTTTAGACAAGACATTTAAATAGTTTATATACCACTTCTCTCTAAATATTTCCCCAATCTTAAAAAATTAAGACTATCACAATGCTGATTTACCTTATGTCGACCATCAATATAATAGAAATCACCTTAAATCAAATATAGTGGTACAATAATAACCTTTTTTACTACCCATCAAAAAGCAAAAGAATAAAAAAAATACTCAGTTAGAAAATAGGTAAGTTTATTTAAAAAAAAGAAATAGTCGCTTAGTAGTTAACAAAATACGTAAGTAATAGCAACTCGTTAGCATAAATACGTGATACATCGGATATATCTTCACTCGTCATAGACCCCATCACACTCGCCCAGAATAGCCCCTTCCTGTTCGAGGGGGTAAATGAAGGAAATGAACGCATCACATACGAAATACACAGACTCGTAATAATAAGTGATAAACTTAAAGTCAAAATAGGTAATTGATGTAACGCATAACAAACCTGTAGAATAGTAAGGTCCATCTACTATATCCCCAATTATCTAGGGAGATAAAATGATGTAAGAAACAAGAATCTATTCGCCTGATGCTATTCCCCCTTGCAACACGAATTTGAGGCATATTAGAGTCAGGACTACTCACAGGTGCAGAGATCACAGATGATCTTTAATTACTTCTTAATGGAGTTGAAATTACATTCAGTGAGATCAGTAAGGAGAGGGTTATAGAACTTTTGGTTCATCAAAATTTATCCAAGCAAGTAATTACAAATTTCGATTAAAACTTTCACCTTTATATAGGATTATGATTGTTTATACTAACTTAGTTCAACATAAGTGGTGTGCAAATTTAAGAGAGTAATATAGGAGGACTTTTTATGCACATCGCTAAGAGCTCAGATACGAAGAAGTTTTTCGATCAGGAATGAGGGAAGGAGAGCTCCCATCCGACAACGCCGTAGAAATAAAGAACTGCTCGGATTAATGGAGCACGATCAATAACTGAAACGATGCAAAATTTATGTAGAGAACTCTTTCTCTTACGAAATTAACCTCACGCAGTTACGATCTCCCTCATGACGCCGGAGAAGAATCCATGCATTTTTGAAGGAATTAATTAAATTGCGGACGACATTTTAACAAATATTTTTTCCAAAACGATCTCGCCAATGCCCGCGGTGGGGGGAAACGAATGGCAATCTGTGAACGCCATGCGACCAGCAGAAGAAAAGTCACCAATTCACTCAACAGAGAGACTTCAGTACAGGAAGAGGGGAGATAAGGTCGACTGATAATCTCTCTGAAAAATGGCCGAAGAAATGGAAGTCATAGCGCAACGAGCGTCATGGAGCTCGCGAAGGAGCTGTGTCAGAATGCGAAGACACACTCCCCCACTCCCCAATAATATCAAAATTCCAAGAGGAAGGAATTTCCAACGATCAACTTTATAACACGTTGCTGCTGGGCTAGTGTCAGCAGGCCTTTTGTAGATTTCATATGGAATTTTTCGCACATGCATTTTCGATGGAAGGGTCGAATTGTCCAATGTAACACCTTGATATGCAACCCCCGGCAACTCCATCCCCCCACAACGAGAAGTCAACATTTCAAAAATGGAAGGCTGGTCGCGTGAGGCGACTCCCGGGCCCAGATGGAGTGCAATATTGGGAGAACGACGCTTTTGTGAGTAGAAACCTTTGTGATTGTGTACCCTGTAAACTTTTGTATGAAATAAATAAATTATTGGGCGGGGAAATATTAATTTTAACTATAGTAGAAAGCATTATTATAATAATCAAAATAATGGTAGGAATTATAGTCGTAATTATAATCAATAGAAAATTACAGTAACATAGTAGTTGACGATTTTTTTAATAATAATTGCTAATGAGTAAGAAATATATTAGTTGTAACAATAATAATTATAATAATATTGCACGTTGGTTATAATAATTTCTATAATAATATGAGCTATCGCTAATCTTAATGGCCATGATAGTAATAGGTATTTTAGTAAATAATTGTAATTATATAATTGGGTATGATGGAAATGTTAATTATGTCAATAGATTTAAGTGGAGTAGAAACATTGTAAAGGTATGATCAAGGGCAGGGGGGATTCTCGTGATTCACCACTCCCACAGAAGTCGCTTGTCAGCGTGAGTCAGTAGGAAGTAGAGTCAACTATCATTTTTAAAATTGTACAAGCAAATGATGAGGTTAATAACAATAAAGAATGAATATAAATAATGATTGTAGAACTAGGAATGATAGTCGTAGTGATGGCAATAACGGTTTTGTAAATTCGTTATATTTGTTTGAAAATAATATACGCGTGATTTTGAAAAACAATTAGCTTTGTGAATGAGTCCGCTGCTCCACGACGGAGTCATACCTATCCCCTAGCCCGAGTCACTGGGGATAAGGCGGGAATGGAGGCGATTCTGACTTGTGAATCTATAGTATATTGATAAAATAATGATAAAAATGATTTGTAATTAATGAAAGGGGCGAAATTCCCTTTCTAAAAATGAATTGTATTAGTTTTTAGAGATGAAGGAGTTTCTTTTCCTTCCGAAACATGAGGGATCATTAATTTTAAGGAATAATGCATGTGACTTATCTGATAATGCTGTGGTGGAAGTTTCTGGCAACTCAACTAAAATCGTTGCAGCTGTTAAAGAAGTAGTTTTTGATAAATTGTATTATATTTCGGACGCAACTAACAATGAGACTTATTTACTAGACTGTGGGAGTTGCCTCGACCTTTTAATTGCTACTGAATTGGATAAGGAGGAGGCCCCGATTGGGAGTGCCAGGGCCGCGAACGGAGGCTGTATCCATATTTATAAAAAAATAATGACTAAGGTTGACTTGGGGTTGGGCAGACCTTATGACTTGCATGCCTACGCTTCAGATATTAAATTCAATGTCTTAGGCATGCCTTTTCTCAAAAAACACGGGTTCATCATTGACTTTAGGTACCATTTTTTACTAGATACCAGCACTAGACGTAGTATTTCTCTTTGTAACGAAGCTTTTGATTTTTCCAAGCATGTTCGGAACTCTATCCTCCCACTAGCCGCTGTCTCTTTAAATATACCGCTTTGCGAATATGAATTAGTTAATGATTTAATTAGAAAGTACCAAGTTTTGTTCGTAAATCCTTATAAAGCACCTAATTTAGATTTAAAGAATGATCAACTCAAAAGATGGCGCTTTATTTGTACAAAGTACCGGAGAAAAGGGGGCGGGGCTTATTTTGACAGCTGTGAGAACAACTTCGTCGCTCAGTCACGACTTGATAGTAATGAAACTATAGGGGAGGGGGGAGGGGGGAGTAAGGATTGTACTATTGGAAGGGGGGATGAAGATTGCACTGTTGATGAGGGGGGAGGGGAGAGAGAAGAATGTCCTTTGAAGGAAGAAATTTTGTGCGAATTGGCGGCAAATTACCCATACCATGTGGATGTCAGCGGCCCGCCGATACAATTGAGGAGTAGAAGCATAGCTCCACATCTTTTTGAGAAAGCAAGGGAGGAAATCAATAAATTATTGGACGCAGGGGTCATTTCGCGGGGGAGAAGCAATTGGGGTTTCCCAACTAGTTTTTTGCCAAAGTCGGACGGGAGAGTTCGTCTAGTCGTTGATTTGAGGTTATTGAACCAAAGATCAACCTCTGACAATTTTACCCTACCCAAGATTAAGGATATTATATTGCAATTGCAACATTGAAGTTATTAACTCGTCTAGGTGTTCGGCAGGTTTACTATAGATATTCAGTTAGCTAGTATCCAAAGAAATTCATTTCACATATTGTCCTTTTGGTAACTTTTACAGCATTCGTTATTGTAATACATAGGACATAAGTGTTCTTCTATGCCCTTCAGCGCTTCATGTCAATCTTGCTTGGGATTTAAGAATGTTTTGTGTCGTTATTTAGATGATCATTTTAATTGCCAGTTCGGACTCTTGAAAGAACATGTTGCAAATGTTGGAGAAAGTTTTAGAGAGATTAAGATATATTGAATGTTATATGAATCCCCAAAAATGTGTACTTGCGGATCGGAGAAACAGACTCTCTTAGGTTTTTCAACATGTAGCTGAGAGGGCGTTAGGCCTAGCAAAAAAGAGAAGATCAATGCGTGGTTGAATGTTGCAAAACAACACTATCAATACAGCTTAGGGCCTTTCTTTCGGTCTTATAACTTCTGCGGTCAATATAGTAGGGGCGGCCTCATTTTTGCACCCCTCTAAACGAAAATGTTGAAAGGAAAACCCGCCTCCAATAAAAGGATTTCCCTGGGAAGTAGAAGCCGAGCGAGCGTTTCTAGAAGCTAAAGCGGCAATGGTGAGTGCCACCCTATTGTCGTTCCCTGATGAACAAACTGAGTTACTATTATACACGAAGGTTAGCGAGCTTACTATAGCCAGCGCACTTATGGGAGAAGAAAATAATCAGACAAAGATTTTCGCGCTTTACAGTACTATACTTTCTGAGGTGGAAGTGGCACTACCACAATTAGTTAAGGAATTATTATGCGTCAATAACAGCTTACAAAAATATGCTTACTTAATTGCCAATAAGAGAATCACTGTCTGTACTAGCAACAGTGGGTTAATCACAGCTTATATGAAAAAGAGTGCCGAAAAAATTCATAATATTCGAGAGGTAAATTTATTGAATGCCATTTCAAATTTTGACGTTGAGTTTAAATTGGTCTCGAAGGCTAAAAATAAATTGGCTATAATTTTAACAGAATTGGCTAACGAAAGAGATAAGATTATAGAGGCTGGGGAGTTGCAATTGCAACTGGCTTGTATAAAAGATGGGGAGTGGGCGTGGCCAAAAGAAATACCCATAGAAACGGAGTTACAACTGGAGGAGGAGTTTAGTGGATGGAATTCTCTGAATTCCGTAGTGGAAGGGTTGAGCCCTTTAAATCGCACGTTAAAAGAAAAAGGACTTACTGGAGTATTATAAAATAATTAATAATAATAAATAAATAATAATAATAAAAATAATAATAAAAGCGGTAATAATAATGGAAATAATAATAATAATAATAATAATAATAATAATAATAATAATAATAATAATAATAATAGTAATAATAATAATAATAGTAATAAATAATAATAATAAATAATGAATAAATTACTATAAATGAATAATAATAATAATAATAATATAACAAAAACAATAGTAGTAGTAGTAGTAGTAGTAGTATAGTAGTAGTAATAATAATAATATAAAAGCAAATAATAGTGTAGTAGTAGTAGTAGTAGTTTAATGATGATAATAATAATAATAATAATAAAAGCGATAATAGTAGTAGTAGTAGTAGTAGTAGTAATAATAATAGTAGTGGAAATGATAATAGTAGCGAAACTGGTAATGGTAATGACCTTGAGGATTTTGTAATAAATACTATAACTTACAGTAAAAAAGGGTTAAGGGGGATGATGAAGAAGATTCAGGATGGGGTAGATTTCAAAGAGATAGCTATAGAACAGGAGACTGATGGTTATATAAGAGACCTAATAAAGGGGCTGAAAACTAGTGGGTTAAAGGCCTGTTACAAGGAATTCATCCATCGGGGCGAGGAGCTGTCGTTGGCGGTTGATATCTCTACAGGCACAGCTAGGATATTAGTACCGGAAAATCTGGTGGAGGATGTCATAGAGAAAATACATAATACAAATCACTTGGGAATTAAACGGACGTTGACCATTATGAAAGCGGATTTTGCCTTCAGATTTATGCATAGTAGAGTAAAGAAATTTATACAGAGTTGTGATGTCTGTCAGAAAAATAAGAGCGTTAGAAGGATATCTCCAGAATTCGGCAGATTTAAGGAAGTCTCGGAGAAGTTTGACACCCTCCATGTGGATTTGTGTAAGTTACCCTACAGTATGGGATTCAATTATCTGCTTGTTTTTATCGACAGATTTAGTAAGTATCCCTTCGCCTACCCTCTTAGGCAGGCGACGGTCGACTCGGTGTTGAATGTGTTAGTGGGCGAAATTTTTCCGTTCTGTGGCTCTATAAAAAGGCTCATCTCGGACCGGGGAAGCCAGTTCACTGCCAAAATATTTAATGACGTGTGTAACCTACTCAACATAGATAATATTATCACGACGCCTAATTCCCCTCGTTCAAACGGACTGGCGGAAAATTTGAACCAAGCTCTCATAGTGACACTAAGGTGTATGATTAATGATGGGGAAAATGAAGGGTTAAAATGGCCTGAAATTTTGCCTTGGGCACTGTACTGTTTGAGAATTAGCCCTCTAAATGACCAAGGGGTCACCCCCAGTGTGCTTATGTTCGGCCAAAATCTATCAGTGCCAGGAAGCTTGTTGCAGAAGGAGGCACTCAGTGCCACGGTCAGTCAAAGTGCCTATTTGAGAAAATTAGTGGCCTTAATGCGTAGGCCTCTGGCCCCACAGG
>JABUQX010035806.1:22500-30000 GCA_015478945.1 Trachelipus rathkii | reverse complement strand
AAACTGTCTAAGACATAGTGCATGTGCGAGAAATGCAAAGTTCATCAGTGCCTGGTCCCTCGGGAAAACAACACTACGTGTTTCGTTCAATACCACAAGCATTGAGTCTAGTCATCCTCTACCCTCTCTCGCTCATCCATATATATATATATATATATAATATATATATATATATATATATATATATATAGATATATATATATATATATATATATATATAATATAACTATATATATATATATAATAGTATATATATATAAATATATATAATCTAAATAGGAAACTATTGGTAATTTTTTGATGATTTGAATTTTTTGTGCTTATGAATATATAATATATAATATAATATATATATTATATTATATATAGTAATATTATATATATATATATTATTGATTATATATATATATATATCTATATATATATATATATATATATATATATATATATATATATATATTGAAGAAGTTTATAAATTTTTTATTTTTTTGTTTTTACTTTTCTATTACTTTTTACTTTTATTTTAGCTGGAATAACATTAGGGCTATACGTATATATTTTTTTCTTTTATAAAAAAAATCTAGAACTATGCATAACTGTATTTATTTATACCTTATTTGCATGTTTTATTTAGTAATTTATATTATTTATATTCAAATATTTGCTACAGTGCCAAATATTACAAATATACTGTTAAGTCTGGATGGGTCACCCGTGACCCATTTTTTTTGGCACTAATTATTATTTTTTTAAGAAAAAAAAGTCCTAATGTGTTATTAGGGTCCTATTTACCTTGTTTAAAAAAAAATTTAATTTATTTTTTCATAATTCAAGACTGAAAGTGGTTAATGATGGATATTAAAAAATATTTTTGTAAATTATGTAGTTTTTGAACATAAAGGTAATAATAGTTGTCAGATAGTAGAGATAAGTAGAATATCAGCAAAGGGAGAGACACCTGTGACGTCACGATTTTCGTATATCCACGTAGATTCCTGGGTATATTTTTATGTGTACGTGCGTGCCTGCGGCACGCACGCACACGGTCGAAGTCCATGGGAGTTCATTACATATTTTTGTGTATGTACGTGACAAAGTAACGTACGTTCACTACTCTTGTCATGGTCTTTCATGAGGTGTTTTTGTCATAGCACCCAAGGCGCTGTGAGTCTCACACATGCGAAGCGTGTGTAAGCAATACCCGTGAGTGTTTTTACAGACTTTTGTGACTGCTTCCTCTAAGCACTCCAAACACCACGCTCGGAGACTGCTTTGCCTTTGCTTTGCTCTTCTGCTCGGGAGGTCTTTCCCCCACCTCCTTTCACTTGCCTTCTTGCCTGCTCTTGAGGCCTTTTCCCCACCCCCTCTTCTCACTTGCCTTCTCGTCTGCTCTGGAGGTCTTATTGTGCATCATTTGTCATTTTGCAATACTAATGTTGATGTACATACGTTTGCAAATACCACTTGATGCTTCCTCTTCCTTCTGCATCACCCCGCAAGAACTCACATTGAAAGTGGAGCCAAAATGTGAAGTCATCCAGTCACTGTCCAGACTAGAATCGAACACCAAACACGATGGTAACTTTAACACCTCAAGTTTGGGTCGTTTTAATCACTCGGCTTTGGATGAATGCCCGAAATAAGGTAAACAAAAATTGCCTTTATAGTATATGCTGATGGACAGCAAATTCAAGTTTAGAAATAGCTTACTATGTATATATATATTATATATATATATATTATAGATATAATACTATATATAATATATATTATAATTATATATATATATATATATATATATATATTATATATAATATATATTATATATAATATTATATATATATATATATGTGTTGGTATGATACCCTGGGTTGCTTTAAGGTTACATATGGCAATACACTACATTAAAAACACTTTAATAAATTAAAACATTTAAAATTCTATCTGATTACAAATTTTCGACATTTTTGTCCTTTTTCAAGTAATGTTAACAATGAGACCAAAGAAATTTTTTTATTATTTACGGATTATATTCTTCAAATGGTAGGTTGGTTATCTATTAAGCTTTTGTAGTAAGGTGACATTTGCATGAATTTATTTTGTATTGCATCTATCTTGTAATCTCCAGAGCAGCGGTTATAATTGGGTAAATTGAATATGCAGAAGGCCTCTGTAATTTTTCTTTTGTTAGTGTCAAGTATGTTTCTAATGTGTGTCATGTTATTAATTTGTATTTGATGATTTTGCGTTAATCTGTGGTGAGTGAGGGCTAAATTTTCTTAATGTGTATCTAGGTCGTGTTTATGTTTATAAAAAAGTTCATACCACAGCACATACAATTGATCCCTTCAAACAATATTCTAATCAAAAAAGTACTAAAACCCCCCAAATCACAGTCAAAAAATCCCCCATGCCTATACAAAATACCTTGCTACAATTGTAACAATAATTATTATGGAGAAACAATAGACTTTATCCGCAGAAAACAACAACATAAACACGACCTAGATACACACCAAGAAAATTCAGCCCTCACTCACCACAGATTAACGCAAAATCATCAAATACAAATTAATAACATGACACACATTAGAAACATACTTGACACTAACAAAAGAAAAATTACAGAGGCCTTCTGCATATTCAATTTACCCAATTATAACCGCTGCTCTGGAGATTACAAGATAGATGCAATACAAAATAAATTCATGCAAATGTCACCTTACTACAAAAGCTTAATAGATAACCAACCTACCATTTGAAGAATATAATCCGTAAATAATAAAAAAAAAATTCTTTGGTTTCATTGTTAACATTACTTGAAAAAGGACAAAAATGTCGAAAATTTGTAATCAGATAGAATTTTAAATGTTTTAATTTATTAAAGTGTTTTTAATGTAGTGTATTGCCATATGTAACCTTAAAGCAACCCAGGGTATCATACCAACATACAAAAATATAAGCGAGCATAGCTTATTAATATTACAGTGATATATATATATATATATTATATATATATATATATATATATATATATATATATATAGTATATATATTATAATATATATATAATATATATATATATATATATTATATATTATATTATTATATATATTATATATAATATAGATATATTATATATATATATATATATATAATATATATATATTTAATTTTTATGTTAACAATTTTAAATTTTTTTCAGACTTAATTTTCTAATAATAAATTAAATAAATCAAAATATTTTTAAAAAAGTAAGCAACCTGAAAACGGATTTAAATCGAAGGTATCTAGAATGAGCGTTGATGTTTAAGGTCAAATGCTGAGGATTAACTACCTGTCCCAAACCGGATTTGAGAAATTGCCGTAAAAATTGAAATAAAAACAATTACTTTCAGAATTTTTAAACATTTTTGAAAAACCTACATCTGTTATATATATAATATATATATATATATATATATATATATATATATATATATATATATATATATATATATATATATATATATATATATATATATATATTTTTTATTATATATATATAATATAATTATATATATATATATATATATATATATATATATATATATATATATATATATTATATAATATATATATATATATATATATATATATATATATATAATATTTTATGAAAAAAATATATATTTGATATATACTAATTATATATATATATATATATATATATTATAATTATTATTATTATTATTATTATTATTATTATTATTATTATTAATCCAAGATTCTCTTATTAAAATAATGATGAAAATATAAGTCCTGGCAACTTTTACCGAAAAGCGTTTACTGCGTCATCTATTGAACAGTTCAGAACATAATCTTATATATAGACTGACCTTATTTTAAAAACCTTTATATTATTTAAGGCACCTATCCCGCCTAATAACTTGTTCTACCGTTTTCTATATTCAATCACGTTTTTTTATATATCACTGGTAAGAAAAATACTTTGTTTATAATATAAATATATATATATATAATATATATTATATATTATATATATATTATATATATATATATATATATAATATATATATAATATATATATATTATAATATATATATATGATATATATAATAATATAATATATAATATTTATAGTCACCCTATGCACATAAAAATAATACTTTAATAGAACGGTTACAATATAAAATTTTTAAAATTCAAAAAACACAATGTAACCATGAACTTGTCGCCTAAGACAACCAAAGCATCATGTCGGATAGGAATGACAAGAAATATTACAAAAAAAGTGGAAAAATTAAATTGAAAAAAAGGTGTGTTCATTGGTTGGTTTGTCCTCTTCTTTATGTCCTTAAGGCATCCTGATTTTAAGAGAATACAATGTTGTATGGTATCAAGTCTTATTTCGCCCGGTTTATTATTGAAATTATCAGTATTGTATATATATGACGATTCAATTATTTTCCTCTTCACAATTTGATTGCTTTATTTCAATGGAGAAATGAAGTTTATATTGATTTTATGGTCGTGCAGAGTTCGATGGCTGTTAAAACTGAATTAGGAGAGTCGTTAATAAGATCATATTTATGTTGATAGTCTCGCCGATGTAAACATATGGATAGTCATAACAGGGAATTTTATAAATGCATTGCGTTTGATAAGTATTAATTTTAAGGGGTTTAAAAACTTTTTTCAAGGGAATTGTATTATTCTTTATAAAGCGAATATTTTTGGGAAAATGTTCTTTTAATTGATGATTTATCTTATAAGGAATGGGAAGATAAGAAAAAGTGGTGTGAGGAATGGAAGGGTTACTATTATAGAATTTTTGTTCAGCTTTGCGAAATGCTAAATTAATGAAATATGGAAGATATTTTAGTTTAATGAAAGTAGAATTAAAAAAATGTGTTTCTGTTGGAAGATTAGGAGGAGATCAAACTCTAAGGGCTCTATGATAGAGGTCAGTTAGCAAGCCTAATCACCCCTTACGCCCACAACATTTCCAATACTAATTCTACTGCTTCTTAACTCTCTTCCTGGTTATCTTTTCAGTTAAAACCATTAATCGGCAAAATTTAACCATTCCATCTCATCAATGCAGAAGATTTCATACAACGTGTTCCTAAACTTAATCCTTCCACTCACTAATTTCTTAGCTTTGACGTCACCTCCCTTTTCACTTCCGTACCTGTCCCATTTACTCTAAACATAACAGAAAACTATATTTAAGAACATAACATCATTTTAAATTATCCCTTCTCCCTTCTTAAGCAACTTATTTCACTCACTCTTGATCACAGCTTCTTTACTTTTAACAATTCTTTTTACAAATAAACTTATGGCCTCTCAATGGGTTCTCCTTTATCTCCCACTTTAAGCAATATTTTTATGGAACTCATTGAACACCACTACATAATTCATCACCCTTCTCTTTCTAATGCCACATGGCTTCCTTATGTGGACGACGAGTTCTGCTCACTTCCAAATGACATCATTATAAATTTCATTTTACAACATATAACATTCATCCATCTATCTCCTTCACACATGAATTACCTAATAACTCTTTTCTACCCTTTCTAGATACTTTAATTTCCTGGAATAACTCTCCACATGTATCCTATTCTGTCTACAGAAAACCCACTTCTTCCTCCTCTTATACACATTGGTGTTTTCGGACACATACATATAAACAACAAAATTAGCTACACTAACTTCCCTGCTATCTTAGAGCCCTTGAGAAGTTTGCTTCCTACCTAATCTTTCAACAGAAAACACAATTTATTTTTCTGTACTTTCATCAAACTTAAAAATATCCTCCATTATTTAATTAATTTCAGCATTTCGCAAAGCTAAACAAAAATTCTATAATAGTAACCCTCCCATTCCGTACACCACTTTTTCTTATTCCCATTACCTTATAAGGGATAAAATCATCAATTAAAAAAATACAAATCTTCCCAAAACAATTTGCGCAATTTCATGAAGAAATAAATACAATTCCCTTGAAAAAAGGTTTTAAACCCCCTAAAATTAATACTTATCCAAACGCAATGCATTTATAAAATCCCCTTCTAAGACTGTCCATCTGTTTACTTCGGCGAGACTAATGATCTACTCAGACGAGTTTTTCAATATAAGATAATGATCTTATCAGACGACTCTCCTAATTCATCTTTTAAACAGCCATTCCTAACTCTGCACGACCACTAAAATCATATAAATTTCCCGTATTCTCCATAAATTATAGCAATCAAAATGTTAAGAAGAAAATAACTGAATAGTCAAATAAATACAATACTGATAATTTTAATAAGAAACCCTGTCGAAATAAGACTTGATGTCATACAACATTCTATACTCCTAAATTCAGGATGCCTTAAGGATATAAAGAAGAAGGACAACCAACCGAGTTGAACACAATATTTATTCATTTAATTTTATATTTTTTGTGATAATTCTCTGACTTCATTCCATCCGAAGAGGCCTCTTTTGGTTGTCTTAGGCGAAGCTTATAGTTACATTGTGTTTTTTGAATTTTACAACTTTATATGTAATGTTCTATTAAAGTATTATTTTATGTACCTAAGGTGACTATCCTATAAATATTCTACTTGCGTTCAAGTAAATTTATATATATATTATATATATATATATATATATATATATATATATAATATATATATATATATATATATATAATATATATATATATATATATATATAATATATATTATATGTAGTGAATATATATATATATATATATATATATATATATATATATATTGAGAAGAGAACACATGCTTTTCAAAAGCGGTAGTAGCAGTTTCATGAAATTACTAGATTGAAAATATTCCTTTTTAATTTGAGAGAGATATAAAGTACGGGAGATAAGTCTGGAACAACCCTGTTAATCACAACAGTCAAATATCAAACTCAGCGTTTCCATGAGTACTTTTTGGTGACCTCTATGACTGCTGCTCTAGATGTGGGTCGAACGTTGGGCCTTACCCCCACTGCTCACCACCATCAATTACTGGGGAATGTTTCAGAGAGACTGAATTTATTTTAAAACAGCATGTTAATCAATCCATATGCTCCCGCAATGGTAACTTAACACGCCAATGGTCGTACACCATGTGCGTACATTACTTATTTATTGTTTTTTCATTGGTGTTACGTTCTTTCGATCCTGCACATAGGTGACGTAGACATTTACTATACCTACGTACACATTGATCGTAGAACATGTGGGTTCCTTACCTTTGTCATGTTCTTCAAATTATGTATGATTTTTATTACTTTACAGCAGATCGTGGAAAACAAACATTGCACTTAAAACTTGAAAGAACATTTCGAATTTAAAATTCGCAACAGTTTGTGTTTAAAGATTGAAAACATATTAATTTTTTATTAATATTATTTTTATTATTACAATTATTTATTATTATTATTATTATTATTATTATTATTATTATTATTATTATTATTATT
>JABUQX010035806.1:10000-20000 GCA_015478945.1 Trachelipus rathkii | reverse complement strand
CATTCCTTCATTGCAGCTGAGGCCCGCATTCGATGGTCGTGAATATTATCTGATTCACAGACAATGCGCAACTTGGAGAAGTCAAGATGTTTGTAAGGATGTTTAGTTGAAAAGTCAGATGTGTAATTAGCACGTGTGTACCATGATTTTAAAATAAACCACGACATTTGAATATATGTTATAACACCCATATCAACAACTTCTAAAATGTATTACACCGACAAGAGCTTGTATAACGCCGCATCGTTTATTTCGTTATTGAAATCATATCGCCAACATGTACCATTACCTTTAACCTGTGGACGTCATTTAAACGTGAATTTCTGAAAACTTCAGCTGTTTAGGATTATAAATCATGCGAAATTTCATGAACCTTCATCTTTTGTAGGCTTCCATACATTTTACTCTTAATATATATATATATATATATATATATATATATATATAATAGTATAATATATTATATATATATATATATATATATATATAATATATATATATATAATATATATAGATATATAATATATATATATATATATTATATATATTATATATTTATATATTAATATATATATATATATTTATATAAATAATATATTATATATATATATATATATATATATATTATATATATATATATATTATATATATATATATATATATATATTATATATATATATAGTATATAGTATATATATATGTAATACGTTTTAGGGCGCATGTAAACAGCATGGTTTATTTAATTTTAAAGCATTTATTACATAATTATAAACTATATAAAATGCAATTGACATACAAATTTTTAGCATTGAATATTTTTATTCAAGCTCATTAAAACACATTGTTAGAAAAACAAATAATGAAATAAATACAATAGACTGCGCATAAATTAGAATATGATACCTGAACGGGTCGAGAAATAGTTTTCATATAATTTACATTAATATATTTTTAAAATAAAGTGATATAATGATTATTCAAAATAAATTTTAAATTAAAAGAGTAAATCTGGTATACAGTGCCGTTTTTTCCAGTAAACAGAAATCCAATGCTCCCCTGTTGTCACATGAGGTGAAGTGTTGAATACGAAACCGGTATCCTTCTCCAGTTTCACTGAGTGTACTTAGTTAATGACAAATACTTTCCTAAAATTTGAGGCTCGTTTTGAACATAGGTTTTTATTTCTTGCTTCATTTAATCTTAAGAGTCGGAAAAAAGCTGGAGTTGCACTGGAAAGATTCAATGAGCATTGAGGATGTTCCAGATAAACAACAACTGCGATGGATGATTGTAGAACTCCGCTACATGAGAAACGTAGTCCTAGTGTCCCATTTCTCAAAATGTTTAAATGACTTGCACTACAAGCTGAAATGTCAGCTCTGAGATCGAAAGCATATAAATTACTATTATTGCTTATTCTTCAAGATTTACCCATATCACTATCGCCACATGAAACAGTATTGGATATTAGATCGTAAAAAGGTCTTGAACATAGAGATTGAGCCCTTTTATGACATTTCATAGTCAACGTCCGTAAGCTGTCCATTAACCATGTAAACTGAGCACCTCTAATTACACAAGGGAGGAATTTATAAGGGAATTTTTTAGTAATGCCCAGAGTATGCCTCGTTGTTCGAAAATCTTACTACTACTTTTGGGGCAGATTCCTGCTTATAATATCTAAGTATTGTCATATACTGCTTATTAGTAGCATATCGTGATTGATTATACCTATCATGTCTGAGCTGATGATGTAACCATATATACGAGTATTAGTTATACTACAAATCCATTCCCAGGTTTGCAATGAAGAGTGCATAGTAACCCACTATATATAAATTTTAGGTCTAGTCACTACTACATGACCTATATACTTTACGTAGCTAGCTGATACAGTATGCAGCACAGTAGTTACTATAATACTACAGCTAATAGTATTACATATCACACCTATGCTTTCGATCAGAATGAGTATATAAATAAATACAGCATAAATGATATATAGAGTAAATAGTTACTAGTACTCCATAAATATTTATGATTATAATGAGAATAAGTAATAGGAGAGATTTTATCAGATCTTAGGCTGCGGGTCCCCTTCTTATAAAAAGTATCAACGAGCTCTCACGTCAGTTCTGGAACACAAATAACAAGAGGAGAGACCATGGCTCGCGAAAAGTTATTATTTCTTAAGTCTTCCGCGTATGGATCAGAAATATTTAACATGGACAAAAAGATAAGAGCTGAAACCACGCACATGCGGAACAACATGATCACTAATCAGAGACATTGGAAGAGGAAACAGGACTGTAGATATCTATACATTTATATCTGGTGTTTTCGTAAATATTTATCTATAAAGTATATATTACAGTGTGATTTTTTTCAAATCTTACATCTATTATATTTGTAATACATTTGCTCTATAATAAATTTTGAGACGATTCTTTTATTATCATTCTTGGCACACTACTAAGTTTACTATTGCAAATAATTAAGGTCTATAAATAAGTCATCATCCACTGACACATGGCAACACGTCGCAGTGAACAGCGGAGAGAGCAGCATGGACAACATGACGTCTGCATATGGCGATTTGATGTGGACAAGAATAGATATTGGCGCATTGAGGCTGTTCTAGGTTCTCACTAGACTCAGGTGGCATAGGCGCTGAAGAGCAGCAGACTTGCAATCTAACAAGCATGAAAAGACTAGAGAATGTGCCAGATTTTGAGATTTTTATATTGTAGGAATTTTAGATAAGAAATCGATCTAGGAGATAAATACAAAAACATAGTTAATTTACTAAGTAATACATAAACTATAATTAATGAAATAATAATAATAGACTTTACCTATATATAATATAATAAATAATATAAATAATATAATAATTATATATATATAATAAATTAATAATAATAAAAGTTAATAATAATAATTAATAAATATAAATCCAATATAATAATGTTAATTAATAAATATATAGGCATATTAATTATATAATACAATAAAATAATAAATATATATTAATTACACATATATATATTATATAATAATCAGATAATATATTATAATAATAATATGCATTATATATACATATAATACTAATATAATAAAAAATTAATATCAATAATAAATTATAAATAATTAAATATAATAATAATCACTATTATAATAATAAAAAAAAATAATAATTAAAATATATAAATATATAATACAAATATAGACTAATAATTATTAATATTATATAATAATAATAATAAAAATAATAGAAGTAATCTAATAATATTATATTATAATATACATAATAATAGTAATAAATAATATAATTATATAATCAATAATAATATATTATATACTAATATATAGACTAATAATACATAAATCTAGAGATGAATAATATAGCAATATTATATTGAACCTAGAAAGCTCTATATAATATTATGAGAAGTTTTACATATACTATACTAATATAAATTTGCAATCAGATAAACACGTATAAATATTGATATATACTATTAAAACAATACATTATTGTTATTAATATATTATTATATATTATTATTATTCATTATCTATTATTATATTATTATATTACTTTAATTATTATTATTTATAATATACATAAACACAAAATTATTCTTTTAACTATAATTCTTAACACCTTATACAATTAAAAATTATTATTGTATATACTATATTATTATATATATATATAATATGATATATTCCCTATTATATAATTATTTTAATATATTATATTATTCATATTATATTATCCATTTATTAATATTATTATATTCTATTTATATTATTTATTATTATTTATTATTATGTTACATATCTATTAATTTATATATTATATTTATATAATACTATATTATAATGTAATATTTATTATAAGTTATAACGAAAATCGGTTAATAAAACGAGATATTTAAATACTATATATAAATTTAAACATAATTAAGTATATATAAATATACTTATATTAATCTCTTTTCAAATTTTAGGATAATTTTAACTTTCATAATAACTACTTATATTAATATCTTCTTTGGCGGAAGTAAGAAACCACTTATCAATGTCACAAGCAACAACCTATATCACACACACTCATCTAGTATAATACCAATTAATATGCGCGCACACTAATACCATACACCTGCACATACTACACCAACATTGCATACATACATGTACAACCTACATCACACACATGTACACCTATACACATATATACATTTCAAGTTTTTACCACACCTACATCTTAAACAACACGGACGCTAATTGTACAAGAATTTTCAACGTTCGAACAGAACTATTCAGAATAACATTCGTTTTTAATATATTCCTAATACATATTGGTCTTCAATAAAACTAGCCCCTGAATTTACAGCACTTGACTATTGCTGCAGTGAGAAAGCATTCATTTATTAAGTGTTGCTGCTAATAAATTATTAAACTAGGTGGTAAAATCAAAATTTCTCGCTTATCTATAAAAGTTGGTGCAGAGTTTTAAAAACAACATCACTTAATCCATTCTCACCGAGAAGCAAAGCGACACCGTAAAAGTTGTAAACAACTTGCCCCAGTTTAAATGAAATCTACACAAAAACTACTGTAGAAGATCAGGACCTAGTCGACACTTTACTATACTAATGAGCAAACATCTAGATCCCGAAGTCAGCTTACCTATATCTACGACCGAAATTAAATTACAAATTTATCATGGTTCCATAGCGAGGTGAGGTGTTCTTTTTATTTCAGAGTTACCTTCTGCTAAACTACAGGTTATAATCAGTTATCATATTGTATATACTATTACTACACTATAGTATTATTACCTAATGATTTTACATATTGCCCACTTCTTCACTAAGGGGCCACTTCTATCTAAAGCATATTCTCCTACTATATAGGTAACGGGCTATCGTTAGTATACTATTCCTATATATAGTTTTCATTCCTATATATATATTATACTCCTATCCCTATATATATATTACTTACTATATCTAATTTCAGTTATAATATACTATAATATATCATATATTATATATTATATGGTTAATTTAAATATATAATACTATATATACCATCATACGCAGTTATAGCTGAGTACAGCACTCACCTACCCTAGACTATATATATATATATCATATTACCTATATATAACCATATATATATAACTATACTAGTATACTATATCTCACTATACCTCTACACTCCCTCCTCGTCAAGTAGCGCACCACAGCCTAACTAAGCTCACGCCATACCTATAAATCGAGCAGTGAACGAGGGTAGTGATCAGAGTGGAGACAGCTTCAGCAGACAACACGAGAACACGAGACGAAATTATAATCGGGAACAAGGCAGGTAACCCTAAAGGAATGGCGAAGAAAAGGAAGCTTGCAGCGATGTTCATCAGGGAAGTGGCACATGAAACTCTTGGTAAAGCCTTAGTAGGAGGGTACTAGGAAGAGACATACACCAATGTGGAACGAAGAGTGAAAAAGCAATTAAGAAAAACAGAGAAAAATGAGGAAGTGCTGAAAAGAGAACAGCTAGTCACGATCCAAGGATGCTAAGAAATTGAAAAATCAGAGTGAGCACTTGTTCACGAGGTATTGAATTACTATAATTTTTTTATTGAGAAACTAATGAAAATTATAAGCTACTCATGTTTAAAGAGGCTTTGAAGACAGGATTTTTTGAGTACAGTAATCTTATTCGTACAACTACAAGTAAACCGCTTATTCATCTCTGTGGAAATCTCGAAACCATCATGGATGCTGTTTAGGATTGGTATCCTAAATGCTTCATGAATCTCATGTAACAAATGATGGGGGACTATCATATATCAGAGGAGAGGACTGAAGATACAACGCGCCTTAACTTGATTTTTCTCACTTACCGAAAAGCATACCACGCATACACATAGATTGTGGTGCGTCGTGAATGTTCGTCTGTTTTCTCGCCCAAGCGGACAGTACTTACAATAACCGGTAAAGAGATACGAACTCTTCGTATAGATGAAGCAGACCATTCCTTCATAGCAAATAGTTGATGTGATACATTGAGAGGGGACCTATCAACACCAGCTTACGATTGTTTCTATAATATTTTTTCGGAAAGTTATTTCGTTAACTCTACAGCAACGTCCGATGATGATAGAGGCCATCGACATTGATCGTTTTACTCCTGTATGGAATACAGAAATGAATGGGCGAAGGTATAAATCATACTCTAAAGATATTCAAGCTTGCCGAATGTACACGTTCTGTACAGGCGAGGGCGAGGTAGGGTATAGAATCCTACCGTAGAAGCGACGCAAGCAATTCTCGACGCCATTAATGTATATATATATTCAATACGCATAATCATTACTTGTAAGATATTATTGCTTGTTGATAATCCGTACAGAAACTCTAGAAAATAAAATATTTTATATATTTTCACATTTCCTTATCCTTTTTATTTTTGGCATTGAATACATATAATAATAATATATATCTATATATATATATATATATATATATATATATATATATATATATTATACTATATTATATATATATAATATATAAATATATATATATATATATATAGTATAGTATATATAATATATACTATATTATATATAGATATATATATATATATATATATAATAAACTTATATTAATATATATACTATCATATACATATAGTAAGGCGTATTAATTTTTTCGCAGATACATTTTTATTTTAATTATTAAATATCTTTGTTATTATGAGATGTGTTTATTCATTATATTAATTTATTTTAATCGTATTTTAAATTTAATATTTGTAATTGTAGTGATTTAACAGATAGTAAATAAAGATGTTATATATATAATTGTGTGTATAGTATATATTAAAATTATATAAATACTATAGATAATGTTATATTAATAAAGTATATATACTAAAATAATATATATATATATATATATATATATATAATTATATATATATATATATATATATTATATATATAATATATATACTATAATATATAATATATATATATAATCTATATATTATATATATATATATATATATATATATAATATATTATTGTATTTATATTATTTTAATTTATTTTTTTTAAGTATTTATATTCTTATTCTTCTTTTAATTATTATGTTATTTTATTTTTATTTTTTTTTAATTCAACTTCATTATTTTATATCAGTCAATCCATTCTCTCAACTTCCCCATAATAATAACTAATTGTAATATTATAATAATTTAATACAACTTTCTAATTATTTTTTTTATGACTTTATTTTATTTCATTTTATTTATTTTACTTTTTTATTTGCATCTATACTTATTAACTCTATTCCGTATTTTAATAATATCCTCTTATCCAGAAGTCAGTCAATACTACACTCATATATTAATCATCTACTCTTTGATTTCTATTTTTACTCAATCCTAATAATTATATCTTTAATTTTAATGTCATTTATAAAATAACTTTTATACCATTTACTATTAATCTCTACATAATCACCCTCTAATATTATTAACTCAAGAAACAAAGGCGACTATCACTTACAGTTAATCCTAACATATAAATACAAAGCCAATACACGAACGCAACCAAACCGAGCGCCGATACAACCACATCGATACCCTGAGGACTATCACTCTATATTGATCTATGAAGCATCAAACCCTATACATAAACATCAACCAACACCCCTGACAAAAAAAACAACATAATAAGTAAAAATAAACTATTAAATCTAAAATAAATCTAAAACTATTACTTTCAATTAATAACATACTACGAAAATAACCATTAATACTACTACTACTACCTGATGATGATATATTTATATTATTATATAGTATACTTATTGTATATATATACAGTAGGAGTTGGAAAGAAAATGGAACATAGATCCTTAAAGCTATGGATTATTATTTCTAATTATTTATAAATAATTTATAACAAAAATATTCCATTGAATTTTACGTTTCTGAGTCTTTGTTTTCCTTTTACGTTTTCCTTCGTATCTTGCTCTTCTTACTCTTCAGGCTTTTCAGTCCGTGTGCAGAAGAGTTCTTCGCATTCCCTCTTCGTCTTTTTCTTGGGTATTCATCGTGACTGTATTTTTACGGCTTTTTTCTTAAACGGGCTCTGAACACCTTTTATCTTCTCTTCAACGCTTCGGCGGTGAGTTGCGTGGTGCGTGTGATTGTGCGTGGTCTTATTATGATGCATTGTCAATTCTTGTGATGATCACTATCTGCTTAATCTAGTTTTAAGGATAATTTTGCATCTTGACCCTTTGAAATATCATGCAGAGTTTCTAGGCCTGCCTTTACCGCTTTTTTACCTATATAGGATCCTCCGCGTCTAAAGAGAGGCAGGGATCCTCTTAAGAGACGCGCAAAAAATCCACTAAACGTACCCCCTTTGGACTAATCCCCAGAAGAACATCAGTTCTCCATTTTCAATTAGAGGTTCTTCTTTTAACTAACCTTATCGGTATAGGAGTTAGTTATTGAATGAGCGGAAGCATACTAAGGGGTGTTTTAAATAGGTGTAACCCCTCTCAAGTTTGGTCAGTTGTCATTCAGTATAAAGCCTAGTACATCATTAATCTCTTTTCCTTCTTATTTGCATTTTACAAATTAGACTTCCAGGCTTAAAAGGGAAAGGATTCCCTTCTACGTTCTTTGAATGTATACCTTAATAGAACCAAATTTGCCGATTTACTTAGGGGTAGTACATGAACATTGCGGGCAAGGTGATTACCTTAGTTTAGTAAGAGGAAATGTGACAAACGCGTATCAGCAGGAGCTGTAATGTTTCCTACTATTGATGTGAAACAATGTCAGTATAAACGTAAGCCAAGCCAGGATGGCGAAGCATTTCAGAGGGTATACATGTATAATGCAAAGTATGTTCAATGTCTTCATTCCAATGACTACGCGCTGCCTGAGGACTATCCTCAACGGCGACTATAACTCGTTTTAACATAGTGGGGACATCGTAGAGTATATCTAGAACGGAATCCCTTTCATGGACGAAGCGCCGCTGCCATGAAGAACGTCTGCGGGAAAAAACCTCTCTGTCACGTAGATTTGAGCGGCGTAGTGATCTTAGCGTTACCGCCACTGAGTCTTCATGGGATCGTGTTTCAGTAGTATACACCAAATCCATGCACATATTACTTCCTACAAAGAGAGTGTTTAAATAACTGAAGATGGCTTGCACCGAATTAAAATACCCTTTTCTCCTTACGAATCTTTCATAAAAGTATTCTATGTTTCCAATCTTAATTCGAGCTAGATTCCCGTTGTTTTTCACTTCTAAAGTAGATGATACGTAATCTACACTTCTATATACAGCCATCCAGAAAAGATTATGTGGAATGTTCTCAATGTCTGTATTTAATCATCATCTCACACAATCCTATCTCATACTCTGTTCGTTCAATGTAAACATGATTAACTAACTCAGTTGTGAAATCTGCGAGCTTATTGTCGGGGTGCAGTTCGAGAGAGGCTGAGGAGGGGAGAGTTAAATGGAAATGGTCTAGGTTCTCCATAGCTACACAGCTTACTGATTAATGCTTCTTAATTTCACTTGCTTTTATATAAGTATTAAACTTAGCAGGGTACCCCACCCATTTCACAAGGACCTGTTTATTTTTCCCTTTTCCTATCGTTGCTAATATCTTTTCAATTTTATATTCGTGAGTTACAGGATTGAACCTTACTTTCTGTATTTCCTGTTTATAAAATCCACCTTTTATCTTTTCACCATCTAAATCTTCCAGATAATATAACTTTAAACCATCACGTGGAAAGGGTCGGATATTGTGCACTTTAAAAACTTCTGTAGACCATCCGGCTTCATATCCTTTTCTAAACCTATCATCTGTTCGAGATACTCTTACATAATCATTTACCTTTATTCCCGAATTATCTTTTATTTTGTTTTCTTTTTCAT
>JABUQX010035806.1:0-2500 GCA_015478945.1 Trachelipus rathkii | reverse complement strand
AAAATAGCGGAATGTTTTGGAAATATGAATATGAACAAAAGTAAAAGAGAGTTAGTTCTTACTCCAAGAAAAATTAGAAATATGGTTGAGATTGATGACGATGAGGATTGTGCAGGTACCTCGTCACTTCATAGGTTGTTTGATCCTGCAACCTGTTCAACCCCTATTTATATATTATATATATATATATTATATATATATAATATATATATCATATATATATATATATATATATAATATAAATATAATATATATTATATATATAATATAATATATATATATATATAATCTATATATATATATCTATATATTTACCTATATGCATATATTTTGCATATGTGGATAGAATTATTTTCATTTTTACATAAAAAAAATTAGAGCTCACTTTCATTTCATTTCTTGGAGGCAGTAGAGTCATAAATGGCGATGTGGATGAAAATATCGATGATTCTACACATTTTTTGTTTATTTGCATAAAAATTTTAATTAAAAAAAAGTTTTATGTTTTTTTTATTATATATTAAAAAAATATGGTGTTTTTTTTGGGGTTTCTTTAAAAAAAGTAACATTGTGTTTTTATAAAAGGTTTTAAAAAAATTTTGTTTTCATGAAAGTTTGTCTCAGTCATCCCTTTGAAGATGTATGCATCAAATATAATCAAACAATAACCTAGTTTATCAAAATAAAGGTTTAAAAAAGGTTAAGTAAGTCGTGAAAAATTTGACCAACGTCTACCAACGTCTACCAACTATGTGATTTTTAAAGAGGGCTACCTGAGCAGGCTTTAATGTATTATTGAAGCGTAAGACGACACTGATGGCCTAGAATCCGGGCACTGGTATCTTGGGTATATTATCCAGGTCTGGTAATCTACTACGCGTATTATTCTAGATTAAATTACGTGGAAAATTAATAGTCTGAAAGTTCCTCTTTAAATGCTTGGCCATACCGGTTTATAGGTTTTCTCTTCAATCAGCGTGAGAGAATCCCTATGAAATCCCACAATATTTGACACCTTTAATATTTCAAATCATCGATGATGAGGCTGTCCTTTTCATTCCACGATATTTGATCTTCTAATATTATTAGAGCCATCCTTGGTTTACGACTCCTAAATTGTAACTCTCTTCCTCCCAGAATTATTTTTAAAACTTCTTCGAATTTCACTTCAGGTTTTTAACATCCCATTGATAGTTTTGAATCATCCGGATTCGATTCATTATGGATGTACTTAGATGTCAGTCTTTAAGATCTATTACTTTTGTACAGCTTCTTGATATAAGGCACGTTTTTTCATGAATGGTTAATATCCCGATATGTAATATTCTGTTACAACTTCTTTCTCGTATTGTTTATCTGTTCACTTTAGGATCATATAACAACTTTGAGGCAGAGGTTGCTGATATGACACAACTTGCCATTGTTCTGAGATGTTCGGCTCCATGGAAGATAATTGTTGCTGAATGATGAGAGAGCTGCGTTAACATGTAGGGGCCTAATGCTTAGGGTTTGTGGTCGGTTTTAAGCTCTATGGGTGTATTTATTATTATTATTATTATTCATTATTAATAATAATTATTATTATTATTATATTAATTATTAATTATTATTATTTATTATTTTTATTATTATATTATTATTATTAATTATTATTATTATTATTATTATTATTATTATTATTTTTTATATTATTATTATTATTATATTAATTTATTATTATTATTATTTATTATTATTATTATTATATTACTTATTATTATTAATTTATTATTATTATTATATTATTGTTATTATTATTATTTATTTATTAATTTTATTATTTTTTATATTATTATTAATTATATAAATTATTATTATTATTATTATTATTATTAATTATTTATTTAATTATTATTATTTATTATATTAATTATTATTATATTATTATTATTATTATTATTATTTTATTATTAATTATTATTATTAATTATTATATTATTATTATTTATTTATTAATTATTATATATTATTATTATTTATATTATTATCATATTATTATTATTATTTATTATAATATTATTATTATTATTAATTATTAATTATTATTATTATTTTATTATTAATTATTATTTATTCAATTACTTATTATTATTTATTCATTATTATTTCATTATTATATTATTTTGATTTATTAATATATTAATTATCTCATTCTCTGCGCTTTCATAACTCATTATAAGGGTAGGTATACAGACACCTTCTTCATTATTCGGACATGCCACTCTTGGTTATCAAGGTTGCTATTGATCGAGAGCAACGGTAGGAATCATCACACCTCTCTTCCTGCAGTACCTTCTTCTTATTTCTAAGATTTTTTTCACGTTATGGGATAAGTTTTAATGATGTTTCCATTCCATACTACGTGCTTACCTTCTGAGGTCTGTTAAGGAACATTTCCCGTTTTAAAAGATTTTAAACAGACTTCACACATATAACAACTACTGGATGAATTTCTCTTCTT